>VDFB02035556.1:10886-100656 GCA_007258455.2 Sequoia sempervirens | reverse complement strand
GTGGATTTACAGTTTAGTTGTTTGGATGTTCATGATACTGCCTTTTGATGATTGATGACATAATGATATGTGGTGTTCATTTTATTTGGTTACATTATTATTATGATGTGATACTATGTTGTGAGGTTATAGCTTAATGCTTGTTGCTAGATATTCATGATGGTATGTTTCTGTTTGAGTTTGGTGAAAGGAAGGGGTAGCATCGCTCGTTCGCAAGCGCCCTGCTATGCGGCAACTACCTTTCATGGTGTGTTCGTAACTAGAGATTTATATGTTATTTGATGATGGTTTGATGCAAGATGTAGGTGCTAGACAGTGACTCCACCTATGTTGTTAGGTCTCATCATGTCCTACAATCCTAACGAGTATGAAGTTGAAAATGAAGTTGACAAGAAAGTCCTTGTTCGAGTCCATCATCTCATCATTGTGTCTGACACTGTCATTTGTCTATGACCCCATCACTATTATGGTATCATCCCATTTGGTGTTGGTTGTTTTTAATCATTTATTTAACATTTTTTTAATTTAATGTTATTGTAGTTGTTCTTGGGGTGTTAAGGTTACTATGGTTCAAGTATTGGTTTAGTTATCTTTGATCCTGAGTTGATGTTTCAATTTAAATTATTATAATTGGATGGTAAATTTAGTAATGAATGTTGTTAATTTAGTTTAATTGGTGAATTTAATGTTTCGATATATATATATATATATATATATATATATATATATATATATGCATTTTATATTAATGAGGATTATTTTAATAATGTTAATTTTTAGATTTAAATTAAAAGAGAAGATTATTATTATTATTCTTATAGTCATTTTAATTTTAGTGCATTGAATAATGTTATTTTAATAAATAACTAAATTGGAATTTAAAAATAAAAATTTAAAGATATGTAAAGAATCACATGTATTAGAAAGAGGAGATAAATATAATTGTTTTAAAGTAGATTAAAACAAAAGATTTGAAAAAAAAAGTAAAAATGGAAATATTCAACATGCAATTGCATGCGTAAGCTTGAATTGCAAAACAAAATGACAACTTTCCATCTTTGTAAGATTTAATGACTTATTCTTTGATTATACCTCTTTAAGGATAAGCAATTTCCTTAATTTCATATGGGAAAAAAAAAGTAAGGAGAAAGAAATTCAGTTTTAATTCTTGGAGGGTTTTCAACAAGAATGTTAGCAGAGAATTATTTTGGGGCTTTCTGGGTGATTTATAAAAAAGAAAAAAAAATTCTTCTATGAAAAGGGGGGGTCTTGCTATGTCATTTCTTTTTATAAAAACAATATAGTCTAAAGATTCAGAAGGAGGTTGGTTTCAGCGAGCGGAATAAGGGCTTTGGGATTGTAACGAAAGAATGACTTGCTCACCGTCTTCATCAATGAACGTCGGATTTCAGGTTGGTTGTCATTCTTCTTTATTGTATTGTGAAGTTGGTGTATCGATCTTAGCTTGTATTAAATTTCTAAGTAATCTATGTGTGTTTGGCTGGAAGTTTATTGTGTCTATCCCTTATCCATTTTGCCTCTGTTGAAAATTAATTACTGAAATATGTCGGACGATTGAATTCCTAGTCTACATCCACTATTACATGCCATTGATTAACTTTGACTCTCTTCACAATGGAGATATGTAGAAGCTTAAGTGATCTATTATTTTCCTTACTATCATTACCGTCATAGCTCTTGTATTCCGGTTGTTGCATTCTTTCTTTTGAATTTGTTGTGATTGATGCATGTTCCCATTCGCCGTTCCGTTAGATTGTTTAGTGTCTCATTTCAATAAACTCATGTCGTAGCCTTTCCAGGTCCTACATAAGCCGTATTGTGGGAAAATACTCTACCTTCATTCATTTATGTTCCTAAGGCACTATAGATTTAACTCGCCCTTAGCTTTAAGGTTAGGGTGCTCCAATACAGCCA
Organism: Sequoia sempervirens; assembly: GCA_007258455.2. NCBI lineage: Eukaryota > Viridiplantae > Streptophyta > Pinopsida > Cupressales > Cupressaceae > Sequoia > Sequoia sempervirens. The sequence goes on along the minus strand of VDFB02035556.1, from coordinate 98,721 downwards.
ACACAGGAAAGAGTTCAACCATACACACCTATTGATCTACTTCCTATATGTGAAAAAAGGCTATTAAGGTGTGCACAACCCTTGTTGATGTTACCTTCTATGCAAATGAAAACTGTTGCCTTGCATTTTTGTTGGGGTCGCTCACCTTCCTTCCAGCCTTGTCTTTCATTGTGTTCCTGCTTTTCCCCTGCTGGTCGCGCCCTCTCTCTTCCGTGTAATGAAATTGTGGTTGGCTTCCATTAGGGTGTTGTTTAGATTTCAATATAACTTAGTTTTAAACTTTCTTTTGATCACCACTAATCTCAGAGAGAAGTAGTTGTCAATGTTGATAGTTGCGCCCTTCTTTCTCTTCTCTAGATGTGTCTCCCCTATCAAAATGTTGTTTGCTCTATGGTTGCTGCTACGAGCAGCTGGGAAGAGGCTGCAACTTATCCTTTTTGCTGGTTTACTTTCATAATTCATAGTTATATATATATATATATATATGGGTGTTGGCTATAATTTATAATGTTATTAGTTTTTTTTTATCTGGCTGTATTTATTTAATAACAACTATAGCAATTAAAAAATAAATAAATACAAAATAGTAGTTATTTAAATAGTTTTTACATTGTGAAGATTTATAATATGCTATGGTTATTATGTGGAAAAAAGAAAATATTTAATTATGTATATGTATATAGGTATAATAATATGTATATATATTTAATAATTCACATTTGTAATGTGTTGTGATGTTGAATAAATATATTTATAACTTGATAATTTAATAAACAGATGTAAATATAGATGTGCATATATCCGGAGTAATTAATAGTATTAATACAATTAAACCAAATGTATTTTGTCTATGAAAAAAAATCCTTGAACTACTAGTTGGAAAGGTAGAATTTAAGTTAATGATTAAGGATATTTTGGTTAGAAGTAAATGTTAATGCTAAATCGATGGTGTTGTGGAGTTGGTTAAATTGTTGTATGGTCATGCAACTTGCAATGTGGTTGTTTATCTTAAAGATCTCCGCAAGCATTGTCTTGTAATGTTTAGTTAAGTTATGTGGTTAATCTTCTGTGATGTGTGTCGTGGATTCATGTGGTTTATACTCTTCTTTTTGTTTTACTCCGTTTGTGAAGGTGACATTATGTTTGGTCATGTTTTTCATATGTCAGGAACCCGCATCGTTTAAATCTTTTCGTTATATGGTAGTTGGTTCTAGTCTTCTAGAGATAGTGGGAAACTGGTTCATGTCAATTTTTCCTTGATTGGACTTGGAATCATTTGTTTGAGCTACTAGTTTGAAACTCTGGAGGGTGTTACTGTGTGCAGTAGTGTTTCCTTTGTTATGACTGTTTGGCGAGATGATCCATGCCTCACATTTGTTTTCTAATTTGTGTTTCTTATTGGTTTGTCCTTTGGTACACCCTTGGTGTAGTGAGTTTTGTTTTGGGTTATTAGGGAGAGTGGCTCATCATGGGGGCCAACACACAAAGGCGCAACCTAGATAACCTATGAATGAGTTGGTTAAACAAGTGAAAACTTAATAAAACACACTAGTGGGTTGGGTAGGTTAACATAACTAAAAGATAAGTTAGATACCTCGTCCATGTCGTTAGTGCTCTCACAGACTAAGGGTGGACTGAGAAGGTCGTGGTTGGAAGGGTCATTACCTCGTCCCCATGAGAGGTTAACAGTTCCACATGTGTCACCCTATGGGGTCGGTGCCTAGTGAGGGGTAGCCATTATAACCATAGATGGAGGTCGGCACCTATTGAGAGGTAGCTAGGATAACCCATAATAGGGTTGTGCGATGACAATCTCCCGTAGTACACCTTGCTTTTTTCTTTGCATGTCTCTGGAAGCAATCATCTTGTTGTAGTCATTGATGTTGTTGAACGCTATGTGTTTTGGTTGCCCTTGTGTGGTTTGGCCATGTGGTCATCCATTTGACTGTCTTGGATCATGGGTCTTTCTTGTCTACTCCTGGCACCGAGGGTGGGCCTTTGGGTCCACACAGTCGGGTGGAACGTGCCACACACCCCATTGGGTTCCTTGTCAGCGTTTGTGTAGTGCAATGTTACCTAATGCAGAGTGTACCAGAGTTTATTATATTTGCAAATGTATATTCTTTATTTCAGTCATACTCATATATTGATGTATTACTCCCACGTTGCGTTGGGAAAACAATGATGTAAACTTGTATTATTGTTCGATGTAATGTGATGGAATGTGATGTAATTTTTATTGCACCTTGTAATCCTTATATGGTTAATGGTTATGGTTGTCATCATTTGAACATGTTGTATCTATGGAAATATGTCACCTTGTACACACATGATTATAGTATATGTTTAAGGTTATTGAACTTGAGTTAAATCTTGTGTATAAAGAGTTATTACATGTGAATGCCATTTATTGATGGATTTATTATGAATGTATGGTTTAATAAATGTATGCTATCACAAGTTGTTTTCAAACATGGATTTCATTCATCATCATTGATAGGGATTAGTTTACGTAGTGTTTCCTCGTGTACCCTAGAGGACTTAGGTGACTAGTGTATTCATTTAATTAAATGTCGTGCATTAGAACTTACTGTACATTTCATATATGTTAACTTTAAAAAAAAAAATTATGCGGTATTAGTTGTCCTTTGGGGTTTGTGCGACAGGGCATTACATTGCCAGATATGGGTAAGTGAGCAATGTGTGGTTGATTTTCAAATTCGTAGATATAAGGATGTGATTGTATGTGATATAGTACCTATGGATATATGCCATGTTTTGTTGGGTAAACCATGGTTGTATGATTGAAGAGCTCTACATGATGGTAGGAAGAATACATATAACATCATAAAGGATGGGGAAGAATATGTTTTGAATCCTCTCCAGGATTAGCAAGAGGAAGTGGCAAAGGAAGTTGTAGAAGATAATAAGGATAGAAAGGAAAATAAAATGGGAAGTGTTGAATCTTATTTTTCTTTTGGTACTGATATGTTTGCAAGTGAAACTTTGTGTGCAGGGGAGAAGGATGTAAAGGAAAATGTGGAAATCCTTTTTCAAAAGGATAAATAGGGAAAAGAAGAGGAAAGTGCAACAATGATTAAAGATGATGAATGTCCTTTGGAGGACTTGGAAGTAATTGAAAATGAAAGTGTAGCTAAGAGTGAAGGTGAAGAAGATATGGCAGCAGGCAGTGGCGAAGAAAAGGTTGAAGAGAAAGAGGTAATGCATAATATGTTTCATTTTTATGATGAAGATGAGAGTGGATCTTGTGTACATGAAAAGATTTCAGCAGTAGTAAAGGAATGGCAAGTGTTGATGAAAGGTGGAGTGAAGATTGTAGCAAAAGGTAATGAGGCGAAATCAAATTTTGATGAATGTTTTGATGATATTGAGAATGTAAAAGTAGAGTCAAAGGTTGCAACAATGAATCCTTTGGGAGTAGATGAGAGTAATGAACAAATTGAGGTGAACATGAAGTTTTCTTATGATTGTTTCATTGAAGGCATTGAAGATGAAGATTCCTTGATAATAGAGCTTGAAAATTTGGTACAAAATGTGGAGAATGAATCTATGGATTGTGGCACTAACATTGAATTGGGTGTTGAAGATCAAATTGCAACAACAATATGTCTTTCTAAAGGCATAATAGAGTGACAAACCACATTGCAAACCAAGTAAAGGAGGAGGCAAAAGGTAAAACAACAATAGAGGTAATGCAATACATTTGTTTTGTTGAAGATGGAGGTATATGTTTGATTGTTAATTTTGGTGGAATATATTGGTGGGAGGTTAGATTAATTTAGTTTTAAAATACATGAAGGGTAGAGGAGTAAAGATGAAAGGATATAATATTGTGAGGTTGCAGAATTTGGTGAATGGGAAGATACCAATGGAAAAGGCAGTGAGGTGGATCTAGGAAAAACACAAGTTCTATAAATATTTCTGAGTGCAACTCATGAAGTATTTCTTTTCTACTGTGGGTGTCTGATGCAGGATCATCCATGGAAATTGACAATCTTGTGTTAATAAAAAAGATTCAAATTTTGTTGTGTATTTTTGAATTTTGGTGAGATTCAATTTTTTGGTTTGAAATTCATAATAAAACGTGGTAAATGAATTTGAATAATTAAATTTTCCAAATTATTCTCCTTCCCACATTGAAGTTGGCTAGTGGGTGAAAAAACAAGAAAAGTAGTTTTTTTTTTTAAACATTTATTTACAAAATATTTAAAAGGCATTATGAGGCGTTGGGAATTGAATAAGGAGTTTTAAAACACTTAATGTTGATCCCTAACAAGTAGGGACTGGGGAAAGTGGGTGCCCAAGACTTGCCTTGATTTTTTGCTTTTTTAGGAGTTTAAGGTGGAGAATAAAAATTGCAACATCTTATCTTTGACAAGCGTGCTACAAATGGATTTTTATAAATTTTTAATTAATTTTAAAGGTTTTCATGTGCAGAAATAGCAAGGGTCATGCCATATTGGAGAGGCCCAAATAAATCATGAAAAATTAATTTCATGAAGGTGGAGAGGAATCTGGAAAATCACTTTTCCATGGAAGAATTGTTGAAGAAGAATTGTTCAAGGCACTTTTTGTGAGACAGGTTAGAGGGCGTAGATTTTCTATGGAAAATGAAACTTGGTGTGTTCGTTGCAAGTTTGGACTGATTTACAACAGTCCATGAAGGTCCCAAAATAACTGGATTGAAGCTATAAGAGTTTCAGGTGGAGTTGAGGTGCTAGGAGTTGAACCAGTTTGCTAGAGTTCACAGAGTTGAGCATAGTTTTCTATTGAATGTATTTATTTTGCATATCAAAAGTTTGTAAGAATGTTACTTGCTATTTATTAGTCCATAAATGACTGAAATTCATCTAAAAATCAGATTTCTTAAACAGAGCAATATAATATTTTCATTTGCAAATAATTTGAGTTAATTTGCAAGTTTTATTTTCTATTTTAGCAATAGTTGTTGAGGATTTAGAGGGGGTTTGAGAGTGTATGAATCCACAATTTCATCATAGTCCTAAGAGGGAGAGATACTTAAGAGGGAGAGAGACTTCAGACAGAGAGAGAGAGAGAGGAAGGGACTTGAGAGCTTGAGAGAGAGAGAGAGAGTTGAGAGGGATAGAGGGAGAGAGAGAGATAGAGGGAGGGAGAGGGAGAGATGGATGGAGAGAGGAGAGAGATAGTGGGAGAGAGAGAGATACTTGAGAGGGAGAGGGAGAGAGAGACCAGACAGCTTATCTCTCGGTACCAATCTTCTTTATAAGCCAATGTCCATTCCAAACCAATCAACATTCGAAACTGCAGCACCAGTATTGGAAGGGCCTCGCCCGGGCTCACCCATCATCTCATCTGTCAGAGCAGGGTATCAGTCATTGGGTCCTTTGATCCCGGGCCCCTAGGGCATTCCTATCTCCTCTTTGGTGCACCAACAACCCCCCTCCCCCTCTAATTCCCGCTATATAATAGCGGGGGGGGGGCTCTATTCAATTCTAGGGGGGGCTGCATTTATTGGAGTAGCTATGGGTGGAACTTTCCAATCATACCACTTTCACTTATATTACGTGAGTTGGGTATCAATATCGCCACATCCTTTTAATGGCTTATTCCAGTCATGAAATTCCTAGTATCGCAGTTGGTTCATGGAGGCAATCTATCCCAGTCATGTTCTCAAGGAATCTTAGCATGCATCTGAGGTGGGAAAACCTCTCTATCATGGGCATGACCGAACCCATGGAGCTTAGAAACAACAGGGGTTTGAGTGAACGAGAATACTCGAATGTAGGTGCGTTGGGTGGGCAGTGAGAATCTCTGCGCTCGAATACTATTCTTTTGTTGCACCCAGCATCTCATCTATCCCAACTATCTCTGTTGCAATCATAGTATCTCTATCGGTTCTAGGGGTAAGCATATCACAACTGGGGATCTAAAGAGATAGATGTAGGCATCTTAACCACATTCTGGGAGGGGTGAAAATACTTACCCATAGCAGGGGAGTGGGAAGAGATAGGAGGGGGCCCCATTACTCTCCTCCTCCCACCCACGCCTGCATGCAGGGGCGACTATGTAGTGGGAATAAAGTACCAACAGGGAGATCGGGTGGGAGTGGCACCACTACAAAGGAGCTTAGAACCCTCAGAACCCTGTATCTCTTAGTCGTTACCAAGCCTCATCCTCTTATCCTGAGCATTCTCCCTTCCCCTCATTATTCTAACCATTCAGAAACTGCTGAACAAGAGTCCCTCTTCCTCCCACCCACCCTGATAGGGCTCTCCTTTCAGTGTTTTCTTCTAATCCATATTCCCGGTTCTCCGCAACTATAGTTCTTCTACTCATCATCCCGATCAATAGCCATTACTTCCAACTCGAGTATTCTAGGCATATCTATAACCATTATTCCCAGACTTTGGCATTTTGATACCAAGAATGGAGGGCTCAGAATGGAGGGGAAATATAGGGTACCGGGATGTGGAGAAAATCACCTCTTATTCATATTCAAGGGCGGAGAACTTGATTGATCAAAATCCGTTGCTCCCTCTTGCTTCCTATTGCTCCCTCTTGGCCATCCGTACCACCCTGATCCCTCTTAGCCATAGCCGGGTTGAATCGACAATCTCGTTTCTCTCGAGAGAAGAAACTATCCACCTCGCCCCGGGTGGCGCGGTTCCCCCCCACCCAAATTCTAGTTGTTTCGAATGGCGGCGGCCCCTACCATTTTATAGGACGTATAGAATCTGGTCAGGTAGAGTGGAGGGTCCACTTCTTCAAAAACTTCTTCAACACCACCGGGTCACAAACACAAACATGGGAAGCGCCGTCCGCTTCAATACAAACAAATTAACGTTGGGGCCGCTTTTACAGCCTAGCCAACTATCCTCCCGTATTATAGCAGGTTAATTAATTACCACCCCGACCCTTACTTTAATATCCTCCAGGTTTGGATATAGATCCGCTAGCACCAGTAGCAAATGATGCATCCTCGCCATCTCATCTATCTCCGGGTGGGGGGGAATTATAGTTCCCGATTCTAGTGCAAGGAGAAGCGAAAGTATCCGAGCCAGCATTCCTTCCATTTGGAGAGCCATCCCTTCATTCAGATCCATATCCAGATGACCCCATTAAAGTACCAGTAGCTAAGGCAGAGGCACCAAAGACGAGAGAAGCAGGGGCAGATCCAGTTCCAAGCACAGGTTCAGATTCATAAGTTGGACCAATCACCTATAGATAGTAGGGGGCAGTAGATCCTGCAGCTTAAGAAGTAGAAGTAGATCTAGACCCATCAGAACTCTCAAATTTTTCAAATTTGAAGTGCCCATTTCAAAAATTTTGCCTCTACACTTTTAGAAGTGCACCTAAAAAATCTGCCTAAGTGACCTACTTTGGAGGGTCATATTTCGGTGCCAGTTGATTTTCAAGCCAAACCCATTTTCAAGCCCACTCATGTGACATACGTGAGTAGGCAGGTCAATTTTCAGCTTCCCATGATGAGTTTTGTCAAGGTTTCAAAAAGCGAAGCTGGAGGGTTTTGGCACTTTTCTGTTGTTTGCAAACTTTCAGTTTTGCAAAGTAGCCTCTCGTTCAAGCCTGTATTTTGCAACTGGATGATTTTCATGATGAAATGATTGTTGTTCTCCATTCTCCATATCTATATGTGTTCCCATGTCAGGTTTCAAAGTTTCATGAGCTAATTTGCTATTTTTACTAGGTCAAAAGTAAATGCAATTTGTTCAGTTTTGCGCTTGCATTTTATGAAACTGTTCAATGTGGTCAATTTCAAACTTCAATATATTTTGATGAATGATGATTCAAGAAAATTCCTCTTGCACACGTGCTTAGTGTACCAAAATGACCAATTGTGTCCAGTGGCAGCTCGCCAAGAGTTGATTTGATATTTTTTCAACGAGGTGATTTCATAAGTTTTAATTGGTTCTGAACAGGTTGTTGCAAAAAGTTCAACTGAGCAACTTTGACAGTGAATATCTTTCACTTCATGACTCGTTTTGTTGAATCATCTTTTGCACTCCATTCTTGGGTCAGAAGCCTACATGCCTACAAGTTTTTATGGCTCCACAAGGTCGTTTGACCAGTTTTTCAAAGCAATTCTAGAGCCAACTTGACCGATTTTCACCATTTTTCAAATGTGCCAGAAAACAAATTTTAATCACAACCCACTTCATTTTTTATCTTTGAAGCATTCTGAAGCTGTCTTAGATCAATTTGATCATAAAATTTGTTTGAAAACAAAAATTTCTTTTTAGTCGGGCCCACATAGGGACTTGACATGCTTTGCCCAATTGTGAAACTGTAGGTGTTGCATTGTGAGTCACTCCAAGTAAACTGCTTTCAATATGTCAGCACATAAAGGAATGAGATCGTGTCAGCATGAATTGGTGTATACATTTGATTCATGTGAACATACAAAGTGTCGATGAATTAGTGGGCCAACAAATGGACAAGCAAATTGTATCTGAAGAGTACCAAGAGTGTAATTTAGGTCTACTCACAATTGAATGAGATAGTTTCTTACTGAAATGAAAAAATTGAAGACAAAGATGGTATTGTCTGTGGTCATAGCTCTGAATATGGCTTAGATAATGAGATAGAGGTGGATGAGCATACCTATGCTTATGTGATATATGATTATGTATTTGAAACAGATGTTGAATGGTTAGCCACACATGGTAATGGAGACCGATTGCACAATGAGAGGGAAATCCAAATAATGTGGCATCGCATTTAGGGCTTATCATGCTTGACCCTAATACATTGTCACACAAAACACAACAAGGTTATAAGAGCACATAATGGAGTGATATGGTTGGCGTATATAATCTCATGCTGAGCTTGGATGTTGCAAGAGGCATCTCTACTCAGATGCGTGGTGCGTGGGTAAATCAAACACATGTTTAATTTTGCATAGGGTAGTTTGCGCAGGCAATTTAAATGTATCAAAACTAACTTAGAAACGTTAGTGTTGCTGATATGTCATCACTACCAAGCAACCAACACATTTTTTTAGTTAATGGACATTCTAAAGAATGTGCAAATGCTATAATGGCGCATGACTTGCTTGAAAAGGGTCTTCCAATTAGATGTGGTGAAAAGGAATTCCCTCGATGCAGCCTACCCATCAAATGGATGTTGAAAAAACTTTAGAAACTTTCAAGAAGAGGCAGTTGGAGGGCGACACACTTGAGGGTATGGAAATCCATCAAAACATAATGGATGTATTGACAAGACTTTAGGAACTTTCAAGCAAATGAGATGAATGGAATGGCACGGCTGCAAGGTGAAAGGATCCACACGCTCATTGAGGAATGTGACATATACATGATGATTTGATGAAAGACTTCAAAAATTTGCAAGCAAATGCTATGTTGAATAAGGCAGCCACCGTGCTCAATGAAGGGGTCTAGAGAAATGTCAAGGTAAGGAAGGAAATTCGAGCTTGCAGAGTGTGAGGGGTGAACGCCATGTGTGTAGCTAGATATCGATTGTGGAGGTTGATTCGATATTGTCAGGGTAATTTTTATATATTACATGAAATTGCGTTAAGGAAAATGCCTTTGTGTTAATACCTCTTGGAGGGAGAATAACACTGCATCTATTTAAAGGGGCCACTACAACATCATTTTTGTGAGATGTTTAATGAATGGAGTGTTGGAGCATGGTATAGACACTCATCAAAGCACAAAGGAAGAGATGGGTGCAATTTAAAGCAGAGACATGGAGTCAACACTTCTTCAAAGGCTCGAATCTTGTTATGGAGCATTGGCAGTGAGAAATGACGCGCTCTATTTTAGGGTGACATTGAGTCATTGAGAGGGGTTTGTGAATAAAGAGGCTACCACCATGAATGAAGAGTTGATGAACAAGTACAAAGGAGAGTTAGGGCAACACAGGGAGAATGGAAGATCAACGGTCGAGAATAAGGGTGAAGATGCAATTGAATCCCAGCCATTCCCCGCCATCTCACTGATTTGATATGCACACTCATTATTTCTTGTGAGAAAATGAGAATGCATGTGAGTGGTAGGCCCAAAAAATTAAATGCATGGATAAACTTTAATTTGCCTGATAGTTTGATATTTTAAGGTTTTCATTTTGCTTTCAAAGAAAAACATTTAAAAAAAAATTAAAATGTTGCCTGAGAAAGACCATGTGGGTAGGGCCCATGCAAAGTAAAAGGCAGAGAACTTCTAATTGCTCAATAAAATGCTTTGATCTTCATTGTAAATATCAAAGGCATTAAAATATACAATGTAAATTGGGTTGTCGTTATTTTAATTGCTAAGGGGAAAAGTAAAAGGTGAAACGAGCACCAAATAGAATGATTTGAGAATTTTTGTTTCTCAGGGCAAATATTTTAAGGATAAGGTGAGTTAAATGTGCCCCGCACAACATTTAAATCCATACCAATCATTTTAAAATGTGAAAGTGAAAAGGTGGGGGCAAATATTTTTATAATGCTTGATACCAAATGTTTTAAAATCTTAAAAACAGAGAGCTTTTAGTGAAGAATAAATATTAAAGTGCACAGGGGATAATCTAAGAAAGTGAATAAAGTATTCACTTAAGTATTTATTTGCTGGAGAACAAGTAAATACAGGATTTTAAAGGGCACGTGAATGTAAAGGGCTATAAGTATAAAATGCAAAGTGAAAATATGCATGCACAGGTGAATGTTCTGGAGTCTTTAAATATTTTAAAGCACGTGAGAATATTTTAATGTAAAGTGAATTTAATATTCACTTTATAATCAGAAGGCTAATGTGTGCTGGGAAATAAAGTGCAGCTCCAGTTTAACAAATAAAGAGCATAAATATGAATAATTTTCATGGGAGTTTTCACGAGCAGAGTTGTTTTCATTTGTTGGGTGAATGAATGGAGATTCTCCACATGGGCAATTTTTTTGTTGATGAACAACTTGGAGCAGAGACATAATTTGGAGGAAATGTTTGTTGTTGGGAAGAGAGAAGAGAGAGGCTTTGCATTTTGCTAATTCATAGTGGATGGAGCTGCCAAATGTCTTTAACATATCAACTTCTGGAGCCTTCTATTCTTCTATTTCTTCTCTTCTATTCTCATTTGTAAAGTGTTCTAAATTTTTGTATGGGGTTGGGTAGATAGAAATATGTTGAATTTTGAGTTATAATTTGAGTCTGTAAGCTATAAATGTTGATTTCATGAGTAAATATTAGCTAGTTTATGCAAATAAATCATGAATGTCATCAAATTGTCTCCAAACTTGTGCTAGTTTAAGTCATATGAATTCAATAATACAAAGTGTTGAGAATTTGTGTTCTCAATTTCCTTGAGATTGTTTTATTTGTTCATGGTTCTGTTTCAATGAAATGGTTAAAATACTTTGAGCAGATAATTGTTATTGTAAGTGTGCAAGTTGGATCTATGAGAAGAATTTGATTGACAATAGAAGAGGATCTGTCAATGTAATTCATTAACAATTGTAAATCCACTGGTTGAAGTTCATTTATTGATGAATTCTTTTTATGTGTTTGACTCCATGGCCCAAAATTAGGCACTGATTTGTCATTTAGCTTTGTGCATTCTCAAAAACAAGTTTAAATTCAAAATAATTTTAAATCCCTGTTGTTTGGTCGAGGTTTAGTGTTTTGCTTCCCAATTACTGAGTGAGTGTTGATTTACCAAGAATGCAGCCAGATTTGACGTTGTCAATGCTTTCCTTAGTTTATTCTAATTGGGAATTATCTGCTATAAAAAGCAATGTCTGTGTATGAGTGAATTAAGTTTTTAGGTATTGTGTAGGTTGACCCACCTTGGTCTTGCAGAGCCAGAAGTGCAAAAGATCTTAGTCTTTGATTGAATCTTGTTAGTTGGCCAAATCCACCATTGAGTTTGATCATTAGAAAGTGGCTAGTCTATAGGATTCATTAGATTGTTCGATTTGGAACACTAATAGACCTAAGAGGGAGATATTGGAGTGTGTGTGTGTGTGTGTGAGAGAGAGAGAGAGAGAGAGAGAGAGAGAGAGAGAGAGAGAGAGAGAGAGAGAGAGAGAGAGAGAGAGAGAGAGAGAGAGAGAGAGAGAGAGTGAGATGGAAAAGGAAGAGAGAGAGGAAGAGGAGGGAGGGATGAGAGAGAGAGAGAGAGAGAGAGAGAGAGAGAGAGAGAGAGAGAGAGAGAGAGAGAGAGAGAGAGAGGGGGAAGGAGGGAGGGATGGAGAAGTAGATAGTTAATTCTAGAGTTCAATAGATTGATAGGCAGAGGTCTAAAGAGGTAAAAAGAGAGGGAGAGGGGGAGATGGAGAGTGAGAGGGAGATGGAAAGGAAGAGAGAGAGGAAGAGGGAGTGGGAGGGATGAGAGAGAGAGAGAGAGAGAGAGAGAGAGAGAGAGAGAGAGAGAGAGAGAGAGAGAGAGAGAGAGAGAGAGAGAGAGAGAGAGAGAGAGAGAGAGAGAGAGAGAAGGAGGGAGGGATGGAGAAGTAGATAGTTAATTCTAGAGTTCAATAGATTGATAGGCAGAGGTCTAAAGAGGTAAAAAGAGAGGGAGGCAGGGATGGAGAAATAAGTGGAGGGATAGGTCCAAATCTTAAGGGGAGACAGTGAAATTTAGAAAGGTAGAGAAAGGGACAAAGAGATATGATGATTTATGAAGATTTGTTCATCTCCTTACAACAAAAATATAAATATTTCATTATTTATTACTTTTTCTAATGTTTAAAGTATTTTGAGATGAGTCACAAAAAAATTCATGAAAAAAGAGACTTTGCATGTGAAAGTAGTGATAATTTAATGTTTCAAAAATGAAATATGAAGTTTAAATGATTAAAATTAATTTTTATGTACAATATAGAAATACTACCTATTCCATTGTGTAGAGCTCTCAATCACCTTTCCAACGCCTATAACAAATCAAAATTTTGATAAGAAACACAAAAGTTATGCCCATTTTATTGAAGAGGGTTTTTTAGGTCTTCAAAACAAATATCCATTTTGTTTTTTAAAAAATGGGTTCCTGCTTTCCAAAACGGATATTCGTTTTGAAAAATAAAACAGATATCCATTTTGTTTGACAAAATTTGCAGCCTTGGGATTTCCCTTGGGTTTGTCTTGGTTTTTGGCTTGGGATTGCTAAACCTAGAAAGTCAACCCAAAAAACATGTTTTGAAAATTTTCTTAGTTTTCCGAAGTGCGCCCTTATGACTAACGACTTTTTTTTTAATTCAGATTTCATGAAACAAAAAGGGTTTATAGAAAAAATTGTCAACTTTCCACGAATATAAATTATGCCTTATTTTGAATTTAATAAATAATTATTATTTATTTTCTACATATATTACAACTAAAGTCTTGATTGATAGGCCGATTGAAAAACTTCTATAACTTTCAAACTACTTAACATTTTCGAACCTATAAGATGCGTCACATTCTATACTTCACATACTATAGGATAAAAAAAATGAATTTCATAAAGTATTGACCAAGTTATGGTGGTCAGATATACACGTTTTAATAATTCTGAAATGTTCTAATAAAAAAATCATAACTAATTATTTACATGGAAAAAACTTATAAAAAAATCCGGCACATCCCAACACCTGTCCTATACTTATATTAAAAGGTTCAGAAAAAATATTATTTTTTTCTTGTACTTAGGGTGGTCGGACATACACCTGCTTCTTATCTTTTTCCTGAAAATTTAGTACCACTGCATTGAAATTCAATTTTTCACAAAACATATTTACTTTTTTCCAAAAAAGGACTAGTAGCCTAGAAACTACATTCAATTTGCTACAACTTTTGTTCTTACATATTTTTCAAGTTATGTTAATAACCTATTCAAATTTTTATGTCAAGTTGCCTAACTCTGATTTTTTGAATTTTCATCGCCACTTAGAGGCCTAGTTTGGACCCACATGATCTTGCACTGACCCACAAGCTTGAAGACCACATCTCCATTGTGGTATGATCAATGATTTGACAACCCCATAAATTGTCTCTTTGGCCTCCTTTACTTCCATAAAGACTACAACAAACATTGACGACACACTCGTATTGACCTTGTATTTATGGGTCATTGAAAGAAATTGCTCCCCAAGGGTGACTTTATTGGCATGAAGTCATAAAAAGTGTGTTCACTTTGAAAACCTTTTTTAGCTTGAGATCAAAGATATCCCAAAGAGGTAATCCTTCTCTTTTTAGCCACTAGCCTAACTATTGTGTCCATTTTCAACTTCTATAATATTATTTGAAATGAAATGATAAAGAGTCATTTATGAACTATTTGTTATAATGTCTTGCATGCTTGAAAATTTACAATATGAGTATTCCTTCCTAGCCATCGCATGTGCCAAAAATCACCAATACCACCTCCTTGTGATTTAGCCTCACAAGTTGCAGAGGGTGAATTAATGAGTATGTAAGGATTAATAGCTTGCCACATTTTCTCTAAGTTGTCATTTAGACATTTTCTCGTCATGTCAATCACAAAATTGGCAAGAGAAAACTCACTTGGCAATTTATTTCTCTATAGACATGTTTTATTGTGACGGTTGAGAGGGATTCTAAGAGGGGTCAACATTGCCTTAATATATTATTTATTTTCTAGTTTGGGGATCCTCTCTATCTGATATAATTTACAATGACTATTGAATTACCTTTAATTTGCGCTTGTTTGACATTGTATAGTTCATAGATTTGTAGATTGAGGTGTGCTCAAGCTTCCGCTTCGTTATTAGTTCTAGACAATAATCTCTTTAAAAGCTATTCCAATCAACTTCTTGCCATGACCCCCAATTATGTAACTAGCTCACGAGTTTCCAACGTTTTCCTTTCAAGTCGAGTTTGAACCATCCCTCAAAAATAGTTCAACTTATCAAATTTATTTGAAATAAATTTCTCCTATCCCATAAATAAAAGATTTTTTTTTAAAATTTATTTACTTAAAAATTATTTTATAATTTTAGTATATCAAAATATTTTTTAATTTTTATAATACATACATAGTATACTAGCCTACCCAGTCCAATGTAGATTTTCTTCTTGCCACCCAAAAAAAATAAAAAATTCACAAATAAATCTGTACACAATTTTTTAGACTACTCTAAAATTACCTCTTTTTTTTAAGACTACTCTAAAATGACCTTTTTTTTTTCAAGACTACTCTAAAATTACCTTATACCGTAAAAGAGAGCCTAGAAAAACAAATAAAATCACGTCGATACCCCTATAATCTTTTTTCCCTTCCTCGCTCTCTAAAGAGAAAACCCTAAATTCCAACAAGAATAGAAACCCTAACTTTAAAATAAAACCCTACCCTTCGTTTGCTTGCTTCTCAGAATTGCAGGCCCTTTGCATTGGTCAATCGATCGGAGCAGTGGAAAAAAATGGGGTTCAAGGGTACTAAGGCCGAGAAGAAAGTAATCTACGACAAGAAAATATGCGATTTACTGGAAGATTATACTCAGGTGTTGGTGTGCCTTGCAGACAATGTGGGATCCAATCAGCTGCAGTCTATTCGACAGGGTTTGAGGCCCGATTCAGTCGTCCTAATGGGAAAGAATACCATGATGAAAAGATCCATTAGGATATATGCCGAGAAGTCTGGCAATACGGCTTATCTGAACATGATTCCGTTGCTCGTGGTGAGTTGGGTTTTTTTGAAGACATTTAATGCTTTAAGGCGTTTGAGAATAAAATACAGTCATCTGAATTATTGGAGTCGAATTTGGTTTTATTGATCTTTTTAGGGTTGCAAGGCGTTTAGGAAGTATATCTGAAAATACTGGCGGCGAGCTGGGTTTTATTCAATAGTTGTTAGGGTTTGAAGGCTGCTGGGTTGGTTTTTTATGTCATCTGAATTCTTGGGATTTTGTACATTGTTTGGAGTTTCGGTTGTAGAGTGAAGTTTTGAGATTTTTTTAGTTGTGGTATCTGATTTTGTAGGGTTTCTTATAATATCTGAAATTCTTGGGTTTATTGCTGTATGCGAATGTTACAGGTTTTTAAATTGAGGTATAGAAATTACATAATTTTGTTTTGAAAATTTAAAATCTCTTTTCTGCTCAGATAATCCTAACCATGAATTGCGAAATTGCCCGGCGTGGATTGTCTAATGTTGTAGTTGATAAAACTCTCTGCAATTTTTACATTTTATGGGCTGGTCGAGAATAGTAGTGTTTATGATACGTATAGTTGAAGTTTTTTAATTCTGATTTTTATGGCCATTCTTTTCATAGTTGCAAATGACAAAAAACTTGCCCACACAACGCATTTGGCTTGGTAAGAAAGAAGATAAATATGAATTTTTTTGCCAGCCTGCTGACATAATCCCAATCTTTAGAGCTTCAAAATTTCATGAATTTGACACGCATTACAAGGCTTGGTTCAGGCTATTTAAGACCTTCCACTTAGAAACTAGAACACCACTAAAATCATCTCTTAAAAATCGAGATTTTAAGGTCTTCACAGTCCATAAGGTATCTGCACTAAAGTTGTGCCTAATAACCCTGATTTTTTAATTTTTATAATTCTTTTACTGATCGGTGATTTTATTCTGTTAGATTAATGTTAAGGAGTTTTAATAAGTTATTATAAGTAATAAAATCATGCTCTCAATAGATGATCCCCATCATAAGCATATAATATTATAAAGTGAATTACAAATATTTGCCCCTTAAAACTAAGGATTTGGTTTTGGTTAGTAAGTGTTGCTCAATGGTCAATGTGAAGGTTGCAACTTTTCAGTTTAGTAGGTTTTAAAGATTTTCTACTTTGGTTTAGATGCCAGAAGGCATGAAGTATTAGGTCTTACTAGCTAATTTGTAATCCTTTTTAGTCTGCTATTTTTTTAAACCTAATTAGTTTTAAATCACCTTCTGAAGGGCAAGATTTCTACAGAGATTGGCTTTACCAAAATTTGGATTCATTACAGCATGTTTAAGCTCTTGAAAAGGTAGGGCCTACTTTTATCCCCATTTTCCTTGATTACAACTTATAAGGCTGAAGAATTAATAGAATTAATTACCTCTTTCTCTGTCCCTAACTATCATTTTGTCTTGATAGAGTCTGATATGGTTGAACCAGTAAGTCTCCTTTATGCCATTTAACTGTGATATATCTATTCTCCAATTGGATCATAGAGACGGTGTATTTGTTTATATTTGGAGGTATACTGAGAATCAGTATATTTATTCATAGTAAACAGCAAAGTCTATCTCTTCTATACTCATATGATCAAATGATGTTTTGTAGATGTAATAGTTAATGTCCTCATCAGGTAATGTTTTATAGATGTAGTTGTCAGAATCAAATAAAACCAGTGCTCCGTGGGGACACATCGCCTGCCCTTTTACCTCTGTCGCCTATAGGGGACGTTTCATGGATGCTGGACTCTGTGAGGGGTGCTGCCCCTCACACTGTTCGGAGCGTTGCCCCCAAATCCCCATCAAACTATAAGTCTAACCAAGTAATAGATCAATGATGAATCAAGATCACAAAATCTACAAAATACATATCTCCTATTGCAAATCTCTACTTCTTCACAATCAAAGTCACAATCAAGGATTATTTTGTTTCATACATTGGACAACTTTAGCACACAAGGATTGCCATAGATAAAGTGTGCACGCTGCAGTCATTATACTGCTGAATAAGAGTTAAGTCATAATTGGCAGGAAATGCCATTTTCATAATGCAAAAATGTATTGGCACACACAACTCAAAACAATACAATCTATTAGTATCCCATCTGAGGTCAAACTGGAACATAACCAGTTATCTTTTTACTCATCCATTCGCCTTTGTTAATGAGTTTGACAACAAAACATGCAGTCTTGAAGGCTGCAGGAAAACTTAATAATAAATGCCTCACTTGAATATACACGAGTCAGGCACGTCTTTATTAACTCATGCTCATGTGTATATATAAAGAAGATCATAATTCCTATTCAATTATCCATGCTCACAAAGGTTCTATAATGTCAATGATGAATACTTTATCAACATTATTCTATGAATATTTGAAATTTCCTTATTTCTTAATAGCTGTCCCCTGCTGTCCCCTAAAAGTTGGCCTAAAAATATCCTTGTACTGGAAAACACATCTCACTGTCCCATGCTGTCCCGGAAACTTGGAGGAGCATAGAATAAAACCGATGTAGATTCTCAAAATGTTACTGGTAATATATTTTTAAGTATTCTTAGAATCTAATAGCATTAGGCTAGTGCATTACTTGCTACCCATGATTGTGAATTGCTTTGGAGATTTTTTTCTTTCATACTTTTATTTGTAATTTTTGCTATCTTCTGGGTTCACTTATGCTGTGGCAGAATTGGTCCCCATTTTATTAGAAGAATTTAGAAGTATGCATATCAGAAGAATGTCTCAATGCTTAATATGTACTCCCAAGTTTCAATTCTGAGTTACTTTATTGTTATATCTGTACTGTGCTTAGCTACCAGGTAGTAGTATACGTAGATGATTTTCTTTGAATGAACTGATCTAGTTTGAAAATAAATATTAATGTGCAAAAGGCTAATTTAGAATTTTTATTAGGGAAATGTTGGGCTTATTTTCACGAAAGGTGACTTGAAAGAGGTGCGCGAGGAAGTTGCAAAATATAAGGTATGCTTGCCTGTGTATTTGATTTTGTAGTGCAACTAGACACTACTATTGCCAGAACTTCTCTGACTCATCACGGCCTATTTGCAGGTTGGAGCTCCAGCACGTGTTGGTTTGGTAGCTCCAGTTGATGTGGTTGTACCCCCAGGAAACACTGGTCTAGATCCATCCCAGACTTCTTTCTTCCAGGTTTGAATATTCACTAAATTCTTTACTGGTTCCCTTGATGGGTGCAGAAGTATTTTAATAATTGCTTTGCTGCTGGTTCACTGGCCTTAGTCCCAGTCTGATTTGAACCAGATACGAGTATCTAGTTGGGTTCCTTGTGGCTCTCTGGATTTGTCTGGGTGTGCATCTAAGGATGTACCCTGGGCAAATCCAGGTGCAAAACACAAAATCAGAATAAGCCCGCAGCAAATCAGATGAGAGCTTTAATTTAATCTTTTTAAAGGCTGTCTACAGTGTGACGGCTGTGCTACAAAACCAGACAGAAGCCAGTCATCCTTGTTGTTCTGTCCTGTTTCTGAGCTTGTGCTGCTGCTTTTGCTTAGCTGCCCTCCAAATTTTTTTGAAGGATTGTATTGAACCAGCTGAATAGCATTGGATCACATTAAATTTTTAGAAATTACTCGTCACACAATTGTGAAGGTTCCTCTTAGTATTTAAAGGCACCCATTAGTCCACTGGTCGGGGATCCTTCTCCTCCGGTCAATAGCTGCCTAGAAACGTTTTTGTAAAATGGTTTGTTAACTATTTCGCATCTGTATTTTGTAGAATTAGTGTTTTGTTTTGGTCCTTTATTTGATATTTTTTAATTAATAAAATGTTTTGTCTATTTTAACTTTCCTTAATTACTAATATTATAGTAGGCTTTTTGAGGAAGGTCCATCATTTATTTATTTATTAATTTAATGAAAGGACTTTTATGGTTAAAATATTAAATATATATATTTTGTTTTTGCTAAATAAACTTGGGTTAGGTACCTAGTAGCTGCAAATGAAGAAGCATTAAAGCCTGGATTCTGATATTGTGAAGTTTACTATGTCCGTCTATGAACCACAGATTATCCTGTCAATATTTCCCATACATAGATAAACAGGCCTGAATATATAACTAAGCCTTCTATATTTGATATAAACAATTTTTACATTGCCACCCAGACTATTCCTCTTGTGGTCAATCCCATAAGGCAAAAAGAAGATTGCTTATAACAGGTTAAATCAAGGAAACACAGACATTTCCTTAGTACTGACCATTCTACCTGGACTGGGGCACCTTACATATAGTAATAGACTCTGCCATATAACAGTTTCAATGGCAGTTGAAGGCACCCCCAGCTTCTCCTCACAACATTACTCACAGTACATTAATAGTACTTCAATCCACCTTCACTTTTAAGGAACTTTTCACAGTACATTACTCAGCATACACCTGAATGATTTACCTTGGATATTCACTATTGTGTGGAGGTGCTCAATGGCACAATCAACATGAACTTCAGCTTGATCATTGAGACCCTTACAGGCCTCATGCAACATGTAGGAACTGGCTGCCATTGATAGTACAGTTGCACAGGATAAAGATTGTGCAATGTCAAAGACATTTCTTCTTCCAATGGATTTGCTTGGGTCAATAATCATCTTCAGCTGTCATCTGCACTAACTTATTTAGCTAGACCCCAGAGTCTTAGCATCCAAATATGCCACTTAAGGTTTGTTAGTTTCTTTGTGATAAAATTTGCAAAACGTTCAGCCCTCTCCTTAACATAGACAACATATGTAGCTTCAAACGTTTAGCCCTCTCCTTGACATAGACAACATATGTGGCTTCCACCCCAAAATTTGACATACTGGTGTATTGTATGCATGCGCCCTTACCTGTCCATTTTGGTTACTAAGTCTTTTTCTGTATGGATGAACCCAATCCCCCAATTTTTTTTTTGCCATATCTGCATACTGAACACCTGTATCCAAACCTGAACTAGTAACTAAGAATAATTGTGATGTTTTAAGCTTTAAAACATGTAGGATCTATAATCAAAGGGAATAGGTTGAAGTCATTATTAAGAGGCATAGGTGCAAAGCTTATTGGTATTTTTGTATATATACCTTATTTTTACTCTCAATTACAGGTGCTGAACATCCCCACAAAAATTAACAAGGGTACTGTCGAAATTATCACACCTGTAGAGCTCATTAAGAAGGGAGATAAAGTGGGTTCTTCTGAGGCAGCTTTGCTTGCTAAGCTTGGTATTCGTCCATTTTCATATGGACTCATTGTGCTGACTGTTTATGACAATGGATCGGTATTTGATCCTGCAGTTCTTGATCTCACAGAGGATGATTTAATTTCAAAAATTGCTGGCGGTATCTCTAATGTAGCAGCTCTTTCACTGGCTCTCAGCTATCCTACATTAGCAGCTGCTCCTCATGCATTCATCAATGGTTACAAGAATGTTTTGGCTATTGCTATTGCTACAGACTATTCGTTCCCGCAGGCAGAGAAAGTCAAAGAGTACTTGGAGGTGAGTTTGGAAGCTGATTATTTGGAAGTTTTATAGAGTTCCCATAGCGACCCTCAAAATTTCCATAATAATCTCTTGTTCTTGAACAATTTGATTTGATTTCTTATGCAGGATCCAAGCAAGTTTGCAGTTGCTGTTGTTGCAGTTTCTACAGAATCTGCTGCTGCACCTGCTGCAGCTGCTCCAAAGGAAGAGGAAAAGAAGGCTGAACCTGAAGAGGAGTCCGAGGATGACATGGGTTTCAGTCTATTTGATTAGAGTGATGTGTTGGTTTGTTTGAGAGACCGGATTTCAATAGGGTCAAGTCAAAAGAGAATTCTGATTATCAGAACTTCTAACATTTTTCCATTATCTCTTCATTGTAGTTCATATTCAATTCAGTTGGTATTAGTTGCTAGGCAGGGATGTAGTATAAGCTCCATATTAGGAATGTTAGGCAAAATGATTTCTTCGCATCTCTTAAATTTTGAAGCCTTATCAATATAAACTTGTATGGAAAAACAGAGCATTGTTTAAGTGATTACCAAGAGTTTCTTCAATTTTGAATCTTCATCAATATAACCTCTGAGCACTATTTAAGTGGGCTCCCAAGAGCTAGTTTGAATTTTGTTGAAGCCTTATAAATTATCTGTTTGGGAAAACAAGCACTCTTTTAAGTGACAATCAAGAATTTGTAGATAAATTTCATTTCTCATGTTGCGTAGCCTATTATGCTGAAACCAATGCTATTTATTTTTAAATTGAGTTTAAGTTTGTTGTATCATGGCTTGCATAGTTGACAGACTGCTGGCATCAACCATGTCACCTGGACTACTCGATATTGATAAGGATTTGTTTGCTTTCGTTTTTACCTTTTACTGTTTTGATTACTGGATAAATTATAAGTTTATTTTTACATTTAAAAAAAATAGTTCATCAATTTGCATCTTGGCATGACAGTTCTATTTAAAATAAAGACAACTAAACACTGAATTTAGCTGTTCCTGTTCTAATATATTTAAACTTGACGCAAAATAGCCTTCCATAGAAGTGAAATAAAATTTTATTTAGTTTTTGATGACAATACGTACGGCTTATGAAACCAAGAAGCCTGGTTTTAAATGAATATTAACTTCTGCCTCTGAAACCAAGAAGCCTAGTTTTAAATGAATATTAACTTCTGCCTGTGAAACCAAGAGGCCACAACCCCAGCCTGCCTGAGGTAAACATCAATTAAATTCTTCTCCTTGAGTGTTGTTTAGTGTGCTTTGGGCAGTTTTATTGATGATGACTATCCATAAAACAATTTTTTTTCATTTGATCTAAAAAGCAATTAATCATGGGACTTCACATCAGCGTTCAATAGAACATACTGTGAATGCCCAAGTATTGGTCTCACTTTTATTTGGGCCTTTCTGGACATCTTGACAAAAGGCATGCTGATGTGGCATCATATTTGATAATGTGGCTCTGAAACCTTAGTTATAAGGAGGGGACTTGCCAAGTAAGCTGCTGTAAAAATTGGGAGTGATTTGAAATTTTCATGTAGGATAATTAGAAGCTCAAAGTTAGGGTGCTCAACTACTCAGTCCTCTCCCCTAATTACTCTTCTTGACAATTAGCAAGCAATCAAAATTTATAGGTAAGGCTGGGGAATTACCTGCACGTTTTATTTATTTAAGAAATTAAAGATTAACCCGATGGTAGGCGAACTTTGTCATGGTTGTAATTGAAGTTTTATTCATTATTAATTCACCATCTTTATATGTCAGCAATGGGAGGAGGCAGATTTACTTTTTTATTTTATAGGTGAAATAAGGTTTTAGATGGGGCCCTTATCCATCGTGACAAATTTACCATAATAGACCAAAAACTTAAGGAAAAGAACTTACGCCAGCTACAATAGGAAAAGCTAAGAACTCACTCCAGCTACAATAGGAAAAGCCAAGCATCTAGAAATAACCAACTAAAAGCCCCCTTGGAGCCCCAACTTGAAACAAAATATTTTTTTTTTCAATTGCAATCTATATGTAAGAAATCGAGAAAAGAGTCAAACGTGTTCTGTCCCCTGCACGAGAAGAGAGCTTATTGTATGTTAGATCAATTCCTGATAAGTTCCTGTGCGTCTATCTGAAGTCTTTTCATCTTGGACTTCGTTACCCTTTTCATTTTCATAGGGTAATGACAACCATCTCATTTAGCAAATGCCACCTCCTGTAAGGGGAAAGATTTCCAATGGCACGAAGTCTTGTAAAAGAGGCTCTCCCATTTGTGTTTCCGGGCCATCATCTCTGCCTTGGATCTGAAAGGGGGAATCTCAAATAGTTCCTCGTTAGGGCATTATCCAAACCCAACTGTCCCTTAGTATTCTCTCCAATTGTCTTTGAAGTTTTGTGGCTCCCACCACTACCCCCGCCTTAAGAAACAGAGGGAGCATGTTTGGAAAAAATTTCTTGGTTTCTCCACAAGAAGCCCTTGTTAGGCTTTTTATTCTATGGCTTCCAGATCTTATTATGTCTAAACTTGTACTGTGGGATACCCGCGGATTTTATGTACCAGATGTAAAAATCTTTAATGGTTGCTTTATATAATCAGTGAATTGATTCCACAAGGCCAGAGATGAACTGACGTGATCAAAGTTCTTCTATCTCTTCCCAACGAAAAATCTGTTATGAACTTTTAACATAAATCTAGCAATTTGTCTGAGCAAGGTGTGCCTCCACCGGAACAGGCCCAAGGTTGCCTGTCTTCTTTAGGAATATGCTGCTTGCAAAAAACCACAGAACAGATGTATTAGTAAGTTTTTTCCATTCCCTATAAACCTTGTCCTTATAAAAATCCCTTCCAGTTTCAGCGTAATGTCCCCTTTTGGGGATATACCTGATTTAGCCCAAAAATAACAATTTCAACAAACACAATTCATTTACCCATAGAATTCTATAAAATCACATAATTGCAATACAATTTAGAGAAAATTTTAATTAATTAATGAAGCATTAATATCAAGGATCTATGATCATATACAAATAATCTCTATTGAAATCAAAATATCCTAAATTCATTCATATCTAATATTATAGCTTATTTTCAATAGCCAATCTCAATATAAATCCGATGGAAAAGCTTGATAGGACGTCAGGAGATTGGCCTGCTCAACCAAGCGTAAGGGCACGAAATAAGCCTCCAAGTCATTCGGCCCCTTGGCCCACAAGTATGGCAGGACCTCTAGTCCATCCATCTTGGATTTGGCATACTTGATGAGGGAATCGTTACTACTGCATCTTCCTATCAAACATTTCACATTGATTCCAAATATGATTGCTGATGGTATTTTATTATATTAATTGTAATTCAAAATATCATTTTATTATGCCATTATAATACACACACACACACACACACACACACACACACACACAATGAATGGATGTGACCCTCCCTACCACGGGAGATATAAAAAGGAGAACAAATGAGTGTAGAGGGGCATCAAGCGTGGATTGGAAAAAAGAGAAATAAGAATTGGAAATTATAAAAAGATCTATTGGAATAAATATTAAACTTACTTCCCAATAATATCCTTGCTAAAAATAATATTTATTCCAATAGATCTTTTATGATTTCCATTTCTTATTTCTCATTTTTCCAATCCACACTTATACCCCTTTCCACTCATTTGTTCTCCTTTTTATATCTCCCATTGTGTGGAGGGTCACATCCATTCATTAGTCAAGGGACACACCCTTCTATAACCAAGCGCTACCCCTCAAGTTCTTTTAATTATTAATTATTTATTTCTTGTGGGGTTGTCGTCTTATTTCCTTAACTAATTCTCATCAAATCCCCTTGAAGAGTCGTTACTTTCCATCTCCTTGGTTGTCGCTTCTTTCTTTCCTTGTTCAATGATTAATTTAGGACCAGACCGTGTAGGGGGGTTTTGTGATGTATGGGGGGCATGACAATCCACCCTTCCCAATACTGCTTGTCCTCAAGCAATCACAAGTTAAAGTTGGTAACTGGCGAGGTTTGTAATTTAAGACAAGTTTTCTGTCATCTTCAAAGAGAAGTAACAAACGACATCTTGTGGTCCTACAATTCTTTCTAATCAATGATGATTGTAATTCTTTATTCGGATGTCTTAGGCTTTACCCATGCTAAGTCTTATCCATAGATGTGTTTGAGATTCCCTTAGCCTTCATAGGTTTGGTAACTACTTGTCTGTGCCTAAAAACTCTTTCCATTTTTTTTTGATGATAGTACTCCTGGGGTCCTATTAGATAAACCTTGTAAAACTACCTCTTGGCTATTGTGTTGGAAACAAAGTTCCATCTTTTGAAAGTCTTGGTAATATCTCCCTAAGGAGTGCAACCATTGGATGCCTAATAGCACATTGGTATTACCCATGTTCACCACATAGAAGTCCTTGATTTGATGTCTTCCTAAGGTAATACTTACTTGTTGGATTCTTTGTGTGCAAGAAGTAGTAAATCTGTTTGGCATGACTACTTTGAAACTTTCAAAAAATTCAGTTTCTAATTTCATTCTTGTCACTAGACTTTCGTCAATGAAGTTATGAGTGGCCTCACTATCCACTAGGATAATCACTTTCTGCCTTTTTAGAACACTACAAATTCTAAAGAGGTGATATTTAGGTTCTCTCAAAATTGTGGCTAAGGCACTATTTGCATTTTCTTCATCATCCTGTTTCCATTTCTTATTTTGGGGTTCAAATTCTTCTTCGCTCATTTCTTCATCCGATCTTGCTTCCAAGTTGTGTGCTTGTCCTCTACATCTAGGTCGTACACTTACACCTAAAACACAATCCTTTCTTTCAAAGCTTTGATGTATTTTCCCCTTGTTAGGCATGATCGAGGAGGTAGTATCTTTGGTTGGCAATTTCCTTTGTAGGGGGGTTGGTTATGTGATCTTGAAGACATTCTTTGAATAGTTCATTTTCTTTCGTCGTTGTGGTTTCTAACCTCAAGGCTTCTTGGATTGAATCTTGAAGAGATTGGGGTCAAGGGTGCTCGCCAGACCATGGATTGATTCTGGTAGCCCTTCAATAAATAGGCATGTTAGCCTTCTCTTGATAATCCCAAGTACCATGATTGAAATCTTTTGAAATTTAGCCACATAATCTTCTATGAATCCTTGTTTCAATTGGGTTAGTTCTTTGAAGTGTCTTTTAGGGTGCTTTTGATCAAATCGATCTATGAGCCTTTGTGTAAATTTGTCGTAGGATGTTATATTTTGGTGCCCTTGAGGAAAAAATACCATGATGCCACCAATCGTGTACAACTCCTTCCAAATGTAAAATGACAAATTTGATAGCATCTTCCTCGGTCATGGGACTAAGGGAGAAATATGTGTCCAACTTTTGGACCCATGAATGTGACGTAACTTTTTCCAATCCATCAAAGTTGGGGAGAGTCATTTTACTCACCCTTTGATGTAAATCTTTGTTAGGTTGTCTTTTTTCCTTTCTAGGGGTACTTCATGTCCTAGCGTCACAATATTCTCTAAATGGGATATTTCTCATAATTTCAAGGTCCAACCTTGAGTAGGTCTCAACATATTCGTCAAAGTCATTAGTTGGTGGATTAATTTCTTCTTCTCTTGTTGGTTCTTCCCTAAGTAAGAATGAGGGTCTTGTTAAACTAGGTGTCGACCCTTATGGTGTTTTATTGTTATTTTTCAACTGATTTGAATTGACATCCCTTCCATTGGTTTTGTTAAGTGTATTAATTATGTTATTCATGTTTTGAAGGTTTGGAGAAGCATTTGAGTCGTCCTCTCATTTTGTTCCATGAATGCTTCAGTTGTTCTTTCATTTTGTTCCATGAAGGCCCTCAACTCATTTCCTAGTTACTCACCCATTTTATTGTCTTTAGTAGGGTTGTTATTTTCTTGCAAGTTTCCTTCTTTCTCTTTCTGATGCTCTTTGAGCTCTTTGGGTTAATTGCATAAACTACTCTTCTTGATCCTTAGGTTGGCAAGATCAAGGCTCTGATACCAATTGTAATGCCCTCTTTTTTGAGGATTACCTTATTTGGCCCAAAAATAACAATTTCAACAAACACAATTCATTTGCCCATAGAATTCTATAAAATCACATAATTGCAATACAATTCAGAGAAAATATTAATTAATTAATATCAAGGATCTATGACCATATACAAACAATATCTATTAAAATCAAAATATCCTAAACTCATTCGTATATATTTCATAGCTTATTTCCAATAGCCAACCGCATTAGGAATCCGATGGAAAAGCTTGATAGGATGCCAAGAGACTGTCCTCCTCAACCAAGCCCAAGGACACAAAATGAGCCTTCAAGTCATTCGGCCCCTTGGCCCACAAGTATGGCAAGATCTCTAGTCCATCCATCTTGGGGTTGACATACTTGATGAAGGAACCAATACTACTGCATCTTCCTATCAAACATTTCATATTGATTCCAAATATAATTGCTGATAGAATTTTATTCCATTAATTGTAATACAAATATCATTTTATTATATTTACTTACTTTCCAATAATATCCTTGGTAAAAATAATATTTATTCCAACATATCTTTTATAATTTCTAATTCTTATTTCTTTTTTTCCTAATCCACACTTATGCCCTTCCCCACTCATTTGCTAACCTTTTTATGTCTCCCATGATGGGGAAGATCACATCCATTCATTAATCAAGGGACATAACCTTTCTATAACCAAGCGTTGCCCCTCAAATTCTTTTAATTATTAATTATTTATTTCTTGTGGGGTTGTTGTCTTATCTTCCTAAAATTCTCATCAAATCCCCTTGAAGAGTCGTTACTTTCCATCTCCTTGGTTGCCGCTTCCTTATTTCCTTGTTCAGCGATTAGTTTAGGACAAGCTGTGTGGGGCAATTTTGTGATGTATGCGGGGCATGGCAGACTGCAGGGCTTCATTTTAAGCTTTTTTCAACTTTGAAGGCTAGGAAAGCCTTTCTGAAGGAGAGTGGGTTGCAAGAACACTTTGGATTGCTAGAATCTTCTAACAGTTGCAGCAGCAGTATGATAACCACAGATCTGTTGGCTCTCCAAGGACACTTCCTCAAACTCTCCGGAGTTGAAGAACCACCATTTCCAACCAACACTTCTTGCCAAAGCCTGCTAGCACTAAAAATAACTCTGAAAAGCTATGCTTTTATACTTTGTGTATTCCTCTGCATTGCAATCATCCTCAGTGAGTCATTTCCTACCCACACCGATTTTTGTTTGCCAACAACAAATATCATAGAGATTTGAGGTAGATTTACTTAAACAATTAAAAACAAAGCTAACAACTGG
Organism: Sequoia sempervirens; assembly: GCA_007258455.2. Lineage (NCBI taxonomy): Eukaryota > Viridiplantae > Streptophyta > Pinopsida > Cupressales > Cupressaceae > Sequoia > Sequoia sempervirens. The sequence continues at coordinate 70,292 of VDFB02035556.1, read as the reverse complement.
TTGCCTGTTTTTATATGTTCGTATATAACCGAAGCTTAAAAAGATACTTCTAGATTATTTTGTGTATACGATTAACTGTAATATGTGGAACTATAATGTAATGTAGTTTGCATGATAGGATTATTCTTGATTGCTTTTGTTTATATTTATATTTGTGTGCAAATTCTTGAAAGAGACCATTTTGTGAGATAGGTTGTTTATTTGGTGAAAAATGGAAACGAACAAAATTGTTCTATGATTATAGTAGTAACATTTTATCAATATGACATTGATTGTTAGTGACTGTGACATGTAAGATAGTTATGGAGATAGTCAATCAAGATCAAGGAGCTTCAATGAGAACATAAATCAGACTTAAATGAAATAATAATTTTATTCTTTAAAATTATAGAAAATATACAATTATTTTAGATCAGATTGATCACATGAGAGTTACAAGTTGGTATGTATGGGATATATCATCGAAAGATTAAGTGAACAACCAATGTGGGTTGATTGGAGGTGGAGTCACACATTAAATATAACTAGTACCAAATTAGTAAAGTACAAGTCACACGATGCAAATACATATCACTTGAGTATGTTTATTCTATTCTAAGTGCATAATATATAATCACTTAAGTATGTTTATTCAATTCTAAATGCATAATATGTAAAAGTAATTAATTAAATGTAAAAAACAAAATAATGCACCAACAGTTCACCATAAGTATAGCTCAAGGAGGAAAGGTTACTAGGATTAGAAAAATATATGAATGGATTTGGACAAATGTGTAGTTATGTTAGATACTCCAAGTTGATTCTATTCTAAATAATATGTAAAAGTAATTAACTAAATGCAAAAATAAAATAGTACATAACACTCCACCATAAGCATATCTCAAAGGGGGAAGAGTGAGGGCTAAGAAAGATAAATGAGTGGGTCTTGGCAAATATGTAGTTATGTTAGGTATTGATAAAAAAAATGTCTCTTAACTAAGAAGGATAAAACTTCATACAAGGGAAAACACTCCTTGGAAAGAAGCCCACTTCAAAGAAAAGAGAGGGAACTTGCCACCCACTTTCCTTGCCCCCTTTGTTGCCCAAAAAATAGAGAACCAAGAAGAGAGACCATGAATCTCCTTTTCAAGATTTAATATTATGCTTAGTTGTGAATGTTGAAGGGAACTGTTGATCTTTGAACATTTCTTCTTTAAACACAAAGGTCTATACAATGATATCTTATTCCAAAAATGAATATAAGGGAAGAAAGATTATAATGCATATTTGGCAATTGCTCAGCTAGTGTCATGTCAATGCCAAGAGGTGATACACTCAAATTAGGAGTACTAGGTCTAGTTGAAGAGAAATAACCTAGAACCTTATGGAAATAGATGTAGAACAAAATCCAAAGATGAAGTGATAATAAATGCGGTGGAACTATCATTGAAGAGGGATATATATCTTCATTGGAGTCCTCTATATTTGCAAGAAGGAACTCACAAAACAAACTTGACAAGATCTATCAAGTACTCATCCCAAGAAGTTGTTTTTGGAAGATGTTGAATATGACTTTGTTGCAAAGAATGATTGGAAGTCATGGATGTGGGAACATTTGAATCAACAAAAGCAATAGGAGATGGAGAAGATGGAATGTTAGTACATCTCTAAAACTTCAATTGATGAAAGGATTTGAATTCAAATGACATCTTTCCAAAAGTGTAAATGTTATCCCTTTTAATTATGATAATCTATGCTTTGTAAATTTTAAATGAACATGGACTTAGGTGTGAACTCAACTTTTTCTTGTCCCATTGTGTGTGATTTGACATATAGAAAGGATATTAATTAGGGATGCAAGTACACAAAAGACATCATTGAAAGATCCCTCCCCTATGTCAATAGAACCTCTTTGTTATCCATCAAGATATGTTGTGTGGAACAAGTCTTAAATGAATAAAACATATGCTATGATGAAACATTTGATATGAAGCTCTAGAATCAAGGAGTCATATCCTAACTCAAAATTTGCAATAGTGATAAGTACTTGGCCCCTTTGTCTCTCTAATTTTGAATGAGAAGAATAAAATGAACATTCTAACATAGTTGAAGACAATTTGATTTGGTTTTTCATTAGAAGATGCTTCAACTTATCAATTTGTTTTGCTTAACATTGATATTCCCTATGCTTGGGTATCTTGCAATAAGCTTATTTAGGTTTTTCATTTTTAGATGATTCTCCTTGTGAGGTATAATTATAATTAGATTATGTTCTAATCTTTGTGTGGCTTGTTCTTTTTCTTCTTTTCTTTCTTTTTAGAATTTCTTGATTCTTTCCATTCTTTAAGCTCAATAGGCATTAATGCCTGAGTCAAAAGACTTGATGAGACCTATTCGAATTAACTTACCTTGTTCTTGAATTATAATTTTAGGAAATTAATCAAATATGGACATTGCATAAACCTTTCCCATAGAAAGCTAATGGGTGTGAAAGTTAGAAACAAAAATTGCATATTTTGTACCAAGTTTGAAAAGAAAATTAAGAACTAATTATGTGTCCTTTTTATCAATATAAAATTCTGAGTTGTATTCTTAGATAATTGACCTTAGTGACATAATTTTAGATATTGTCAAAACTATTTGGATCAAGGTTCATCAATTCATTATCAATTTGATAACTTATAATCTCATCAGTTTGACTATACAAATTAACAAGTTTTCCCATGCCGTCTTAGGTGTATTGCACTTTTGCATTCTAAATTGGTGACCAAATGAAACAAATGTACATAAATAGCTAAGATATTTGTCACTTCATTAAGCTATATCCTATTTTCTTAACATTTGTTGGTTTACGATCAAGTTTTAATATTGGCTTTAGTATGACCTTCACTACTTAAGTTATTATATATCAATGTCTTCCATAATGAATAAGTGTATGGAGTTACATGAAGAATGTTAGGATTCCACATGACAAAATTGGAAGAACATGATAAATTGAAAAGAGACACAATAATTAGTACGATACTTGTCAAAACACTCACTCAACAAACCCCTTGCAAAATATGATTATGCCACTTTATAATTAGTGTGACCATAGTTGGAATTTGCCAAATTAGTAAAGTGATCTTGATCTCAAACCTATTACAAAAGAAAAATTAGGCCATAGTGTAGAAAGTACACTTTTGTGAGAAAATGAGATAAACCAAATTGCACTAATCAAAAGCATAAGAAAAATTATACTATAAAAAAATTGCACCAAAAAAAATTACTAGAGCTTTGGAAGTTTCTAAAATGAGAACTATTCAATGTCATTTGTAAGCATTTATATTTTTTGAAAAATCTAGACATTTAAATAAAAAACCATTTGTACCACTGTAAAACTCTAAAAAATTTAACCCCTCAAAATCCCCCAAAATTAATATGATTGATAACAAAACCTTTGAAAATCAAGTACAAAAGACAAAACACTAGTTATGCAACCTCCAAAAACAAATTTTAATAGTATTGCTAGATAAATTTATAAGACCTCTAGATTTGGATGAATTGCTAAGTATGGGGAAACTACCAAAACCATTACTCGATTTGAAGCCTATTTTCTAGAAATAGACAACACCATGGAGTTCATCTATTAGCTCATCAATCCTAGTGATTGGATACCTATTTTTAAGTCCTTTTGTTCAGTGCTATCTAGCAAATGCATATTCTCATTGTGTCATCCTTCCTTTTTACTACAAATGAAGCAAAAGGGCTTGAGTTGGGCCGAATGTGTCCCATTTCTAATAGTTCCTTTATTACCTTTTCAATGTCCTCATGTTGTTTACGGTGGTGATAAGAAATGGTAATAATAATCTTGGAGCCTTCCTCCAAACTCAATGACATTCTTGAAGCCTTTGTTAGTCTCCTAGGAGGGATGCTGCTAAATACTTTATAATTCTTGTTCACGACCTTCTACACCTCATCAGGGTATGGTCCCTTGCTTTGGGTAGAGTTTGTCATTAACATCAAACACTGCATCACCTAATCCACTTGTCAAAGACTAAAAAATATTTTCATCCTTTTTGTTTTTGATAAGATAAGCAACATTTATAGGGCGCTGAACCCTTCACACAGAAAGCCCACAGGGCCAAAAAGAAGCTAGTTCAAAACAAAACATGAACTAGGAAAAAAATAGAAACAACTGACCAACAGCTGTAGAACAACAAACAAGGACTAGACAACCCCAAAACCTGAGGGGACTAATTTGACTCCCAAAGCCCTAGGCCGTGAAGAAGCGATGGATTTGGGGAGTCTCTTCTTCTTCCTCAACACAATAGACCAGGAAGGCTCAAAATTGAAATCGACCGAGTGAGGCGAGAGGAGCGGATCCTCAACAACCACCCCGGGCAAGGAGCCACCACACAACGAGGGAGCCAACTGTGTAAAAGAGGAGACTGTAGAAATAAAAGGATCAACAAAGTCGATCAATGAGTGTAATTTTACATTTGACACCCCATAAAGTACCACTTCCTTTCCTTTGGATTGGAATTTTAGTTCCATGGTTTGGAAATTTCGTATGATTTCCTCTAATAAGTGTAGCTATTGAATTACCAAAACCATATCCTTGTTTCCAATACTAATGACATAAGATTCATCTTTCATGTCATAGTCCCCTAGTGTTAGGTTTAGTTGGGATATTTTTTGGGTGCATTGAATGGAGAAGCCATCAATGACCATCACATTGAAACCCTCAAAGCCTTGCAGTTTGAGGTTTTGTTTGGCCATTGGTCCCTCATTTATAAAATTATGAGTGGTACCAATATTAATGAGTGCAATGACACTTATGCCCATTCAAAACTCCTCAGACTCTAAATGGGTTGTATCTTACTGTCCTCAAAAGCTTGAAAAGAGTAATTCCAAAAACATCACCTTGATCATTTGTTTTATCTTCTTCTTCTTCAACCCCCAATTTTGGTTCTTCCTCTTCACTTGGTGGCTCAAGTTCTTCAACTCCTATCTCATCTTCAAAGACTACCTCAATGTAGTGCACTTTCCCTTTTCCCAGGCATCTATGGTTCAGTGGCCAAGGTTCCTTATAGGAGAAACATAGTTTCTTTCTTCTTAATTTGCTTCTTGCTTCCAATTCTTAATTTGAGGGGTAGCCTTTGATTGTTAAGAATTTTTGCAAATGATCTTCCTAGAATGAAAATCATTTTTATAGAAACTATTCCTTGGAGTAATTATCTTGAGGGATAAGGCCCTCTTGATTGCTCCTTGGAGAGAAGGTGGTTTGAAGGCCCTAACCAAACCTTTGAGATATTTAGTAAGTCCCTCAATGAAGAGCATCATTAACCTCTTCTTAAAACATCAAGCACCACCATATCCATTTTTTGGAATTTTGTCGCATAATTCTCCATTGAACCAAGCCGCTTGAGGTGAGCTACATCCCAAAAGTGCACCTTAGGATCCATTCTATTAAATATTTTGATTAATAATCTATATAACTCATTATATAAGTTGATATTGAGTGACTAGTCCATGATGCACCATTCATATGCAATACCCTCTAGATGCAATATATAAATTTTTATGGCCTCCTCCTCAGTCATGGGTTTGAGAGACAAGCACATGTCCAAAATTTCAACCCATGCATAGGCTATGCATTTGTTGGATCCATCAAAGGTGGGGAGTGTCAACTTTCCTAGAACATCCCACACATCTCTAGGGGCGGTTGATGATCTTGGTTTAGGTCTAAAGCCATTCCTACTCAATTTCTTCAAGTTTATTAAGTTATTAAGAGATTTTTTAGCCTTGATACCTTTTAGGAGAGATTTATATTCAACATAACATGCTATAATGACATCTACAATTGGTATTTGAGCTTTGGCCTCTAGAACCCTTGTCTGTGCCTCTTCTTCTAGATGGCGACCATATTTCTCCTCCTGTCAAAAACATGGCACATGGACTAGTTAAACTAATTAATATGCAATCATTTACTTTTTCCAACGAAAAAAAAAATCATTTAACATATTAAATATACTTACAAATGTACAGATCAAGGCCTGTAAACCTTTTTGGCCATTGCGTTGCATGGCACGAAGTTTCTCAAGCCTAGCCTTGGAGGCCTTGTCCTGAAACATATACTAATTCAATTTAACTATGCACAAATAAAATTTAAATATCGTTTAATAAATTTGATATAATCTTATGAGCAAATTCAAATACCTGCGTACTCTCCTCACCGGACTTCCTTCGTGCATTGGATTTCTCATATGCTTTTACAAGCTCTCTCCATACTTTCACACTTACATCAATTGGCTTTTTATTTATGCCTTAGCTCAGGAGGGATTTTTTTTATCTTCTTTGTTTGGTTGCACCGAAATCTCTTGCAGTTTTGAGACATTCATAGCTTTATCTTCTTTATAGAACAACCTGTGCCAACATTAGTCTCCATGTCATGGATAACTGCTTTTTTCAAGTGCATGGGTATCTTTGAGAATGGAAAATGTAGATGGTCTTTGAACCGTTGAAGGCATGATTCCTTCAACCTATTCACAAACATTTTCCCAGCATCCGTCATTTGGATTTCCCCTGAAACCACCTCATATTCTATCTTCATATTGTAGCTACCAATGCAAAATTGAAAAAAATGGCGTGGTGGAAGAATTCTGTGTCCCAGGAGTGGAATTCTCTGCTCCCTGTTCCACATTCTTAGAGTTTATTGTCACTGATTTCCTCCTGGATCTTTTGCTCAATCCATGACTGGTTGGAGAATCAATTGATTCCCTTTGACACAATTGATTTGTTTGCAATGTTTGAGGGGCGTTAATAGATTGTTTTTCTATGTATCTGGCAAGTGTTGTCTAGTCCACATTAACCAATTTGTTCACTGCCTCTACCCCCAATATGGAAGCCAATTCCTCTTTATCTTTGTCAGTCTCATGTCCCTATATATATATATTTAAATTATATTTCTTCTTTTAAATTTAGAAATAAAAAACTAAAAAGTAAAACTCAAAGAAACAATGGAAACATTTACAAATCTATAAATTGACAATGAATTACCTCATTGTGGCCAGAGTTTGTTGAAAATGCTTGTTTCCCTCCATTGCTTGAAATTTTGAGGTGACCTAGGGAAAATTATTTTTGTCCAGTCTGTGGAGGCAAACGGAGTACACACTATCAGGTATGAAAGTTTTCATCTAGTTTGTGGTATGAAAGTTTTATTTTGTGGGAAAATATGTTCGTTGGGTTTGCTTAGTGTTGATAACCTAGGGAAAATATGTTCGCTCAGTTTACTTAGTGTTGATAACCTTATCATGAAAAATCTTTCATAATGCAATCTTGCACAAATTTGTCATGGCATCGGTGACTATGGCACGGTTGGGAAAAACCAAGCGGTTTTTGTGTTCATTTTCAACAGTTGCTCAATAGTGACCGACCCAATTCCCAGATTTTCCAAGCAGTTCACTATTTCCTTGATACCCAGGTTAGGGAAAGAATACAGAGGCATCCTCACTTCATGCTATAATATTTTGAGCCAAATCTCAAATGGGTAGGGTAAATTTATTTTTTGGTTTCTCAAAGGTTTTAAAATTTATAATGATGGGACAATTTAGAGGTTGCCTGGAATGGTTAGTCCACGAACCAGTAAACAATCATGAATTCAAATGCAATACAAAGAGCAGTAAACAATCACGAATTCAAGCAATTTTTTTTTTGTAACCTTACCTATGGTGTCACAAACTAAATCAAATTTCTCATCAGTTGCTGGTAGTGCCCTGCTCTCTTCCTTCACGCAATGTTTTTTCCTTTTTTGTCGTATGATTTCTTCCTTCACGCAGGAAAGTTTTAAATTTTTGATTTTGATTCATTAGTCTACACTTTAGTCAGTGTTAGTTAACGCCAACTTTAGCGCCGACTTTTGGCCGTTAATGTAATCTGTTTGGGACATATAAGGTGGTGTCAAGTGCACCTAATTTAGCACCTATCATTACTGTATAGGGACTATTTTCATTGGTGTGTATCATAGGATCCAAAGTGTTAGAAATAATTCCAACTCCTGCCTTGTTTTTGTGGCCCCCGTTGTCCTGTGACTCCTTCATCAGCTCGGTGCGGTAGAGCAGTTTTTACCGTGGTCCCACAAGGTGCTTCATCCTTCTTGGCGGTAGTGCGGTGAAAGCTTCTATGGCGGAACACGAGTCTTCCTTCTATTCTTGGCGGTGTTGCAATGACTCCCGTAGTCTCGCAAGTCTTCTACCATTGGTGTGTGGTAGTGCGGTGACCACCACTGTCCCGTGGCTCCTTCATTAGCTCTGTGCGGTAGAGAGGTTTTTACCGCGGTCCTGCAAGTTGATTTTTCCTTCTCGACGATAGTGCAGTGAAAGCTTTTGTGGTGACATTTTTATTCATAGAGGAGGCCATGGAGAGAGGATGTGGATGATGTAGAAATACTAAATCGCTGAGAGGAAAGTGGGTGGAAATATATGAGACAACATAATCTGCAGATACAATAGAGGTAAGAAGAGAAAGCAACCTCAACCAAAGGAGGAAGGTGTTTATGAATTCACAAATGCTACAACGTAGAGGAGATAAAGTCATTTTTTTGTCCATGAGGCCTCTGAGGTCAAACTTATTGGTTGAAAAATGCACAGGAATGGTGATTAAATGTGATTATATGATCAAGGGAAAAGTTTGAAAATTAGGATAGCCAAAACATGATATCAATATGTCAAATATATGACTAAAGTGAGGTTTTGTGTTGGATAGCATATTCATTGAAATGATATAATTGGTGTACTAAACATTATTTACTATGTTGTGTATTATAGGGGCGAGACAATGCCATGGCAACAGATCATGTCATATCAAATGAGGACACAACAGATGAAGTGGGACATGAGGTACTCAAATTTTGACTTAACTTAGGAAAAAATGATCTGATGGAATTTTGTGATACGTCCATCTTTTTTCATAGTATTAATGAAATTTATAATGTATTATCTAATCTTGACATAAATTAATGTATGTTGTTGATTATTTTAGATGGAGATTGGAGCAAATGCAGAGCCTAAGCGTTCAACTAGCAAAAGAACAAGATATGTACGTGGGCGTGGACCTAAAACTGTTAAATCACATAGATGACAGTGAGTGGAAGAGGATATGACAATGGATACTGTAGACACAACAAATGATTACACTGAAGAAGAGGCAGGTCAGGACTATAGTACATGGGATGAATACTTTGAGAAAATTGTTGTTTGTGGATGTTCTGTATGTCGTGGAAATAAACAATTCAAACGAGTGATTGCACAAAGAAATTACATATATGATGAGCTTCCAGTTAGTAGTATGCCTCCTATAATCGATTCAAATCCAATAGGAATTGTGGTGAGGAATTTTCCAATTTTATATAAATAACATGTATACTTCGTTTAAACATTGTTTTATATTATTTAAATAACTAATTTTTTCTTAATGGATACTTGCAGGATAAATCTCTCAGCTTAAAGTTTCTTGGATCACCGACTTCCAGCTTAGAGGGCAATGATCATTTATTAGATGATACATCTAACAAAAATATGTGCCAATATACCAGCTCAAAAGATGAGGAATTGAGGAAAACAAGTAACAGAACAAGAATCAGTGTGAAGATACATAATTTGCTTAAAGACAAGGGGAAGGTGGAATACATACCCTATGAGAATGAATGTGATGGAGATGATGAATTTCCCCTGAGTTTGAGATCAATTTACAAAGAGACATTTGATTGTCGACTATATTGTGCTTGGCCTAGTGATCAACAACTACCTAGAGTGTACGAGGTGTTTGAATTTTGGGGATACAACTACATGATACAACCCTTCAATATTCATGGAGCAAATCTAGGCCTCTTTATTGTCCAAAATGTACATGTGGGATCCAAACATAGAAACAATTTAGAACAAACCACTAGGATTTTGCTCAGTATCCATTAATGCATCGTAAAATACATGCCTTAATCTTGGATCATAATGTATGGAAAATATGCATTTCGGGTCCAAAATATCATCATAGAAAAATACCTACACATGAACGACATGCATATATTAGACATTATATAAATTTTAGGAACATATATACATCAATTCAATAATGGAACATTATTTTATAGACTACCTTTTGTATACAATAATTGCTATAAAACACTTGATTTTGACAACATAGTTTATAAAACATTAGTCCACACTCATTTACTATTCTTTGGTTTTTTGCCCTTAAGAACATCCTTAGGGAGATCTTGTTCTCCCCTCTTCTTTCACGCAGGAGTGCATTTTAAGAAGGGGTAATCAATTAATAACTCATCCCCAATGGTAAGGTCCATAATAGCCCCAACCATTATCAATCTATCAACTTCTCTTTCCATATCTCCATTTTTATCATTTATAACCTCAACAAATTGACAATTCGGTCTTACAGTGGGGTCCCTTCCCTTACTACTATAAATGATAAAGATGGAGATACAGAAAGAGAGGTTGATAGATTGATAATGGTTAAGGCTATTATGGACCTTACCATTAGGGATGAGTTATTGATTGATTACCCCTTCTTAAAATGCACTCGTACGCGAAAGAAGAGGGAAGAACAAGGTCTCCCTAAGGATGTTCTTAAGGGTAGAAAACCAAAGAATAATAAATGAGTGTGGACTGATGTTTTATAAACTATGTTGTCAAAATTGTGTTTTATAGCAATTATTGTATAAAAAAGGTAGTCTATAAAATAATGTTCCATTATTCAATTGATGTATATATGTTCATACAATTTATATAATGTCTAATATATGTATACCGTTCATGTGCAGGTATTTTTCTATGAAGATATTTTGGACCCGAATTGGATATTTGTCATACATTATAATCCAGGATTAAGGCATGTATTTGACGATGCATTAATGGATATTGAGAAAAACAATGATGGCCAACAAAATGAGAGAGAGGGATTAGAGAACATCAAAGAAATTGACATCCATGATGATGTTGAAGATGGTTATGTTTAGGCATAAGAAGACAACAATGCAAAGTTAGATGATGTTATGGAAGACAACAATATGGATGGTATAGAAAATGATGATCCAAATACATCTAGTAACAATATAGATGGTCTACATTCAAATTTCAATGATGATGAAGATGATGTAGGTCAAGATGAGAATGATGATAATATTAAATACTTGAAAGAAAATATGAACATTGACAATGATACACTGGATGACATTGTAGCAGACAATAATGTTAATGACCAAGACTTCTAATTTTTTAGAATTATGTGCAATCCATGTTTAAAAAATGATGATTCTTATGGCCTAAAATTTGAAATGCTTCAGTAATATTATGTTGTACTTGGAAAATTGAAAACCTGTTTTATTCTCCCAACAAGCTTTTTTATTTTCCATTATAATTCTAGACCAAACAACATTTGCGGGGATGGCCTTTTACACCAATCTTAATTTGTATGAAGTTCACAAACCTATTGTCAAGTAGTAAATTCCTTTCTTAGACAGGAAATGTAAAGGCTTCATTTAAGAAAAGATAAGTAGTCTCTTTCTGAGAGTAATCCACATGCAAAAAGTAAAAAACACATAAAAAAACAATTGTATAGTAGAAAATCAAATTCAATCAGTTATGTCTTATTTCGCTTGCACACTTATCTGAAAGACATAGGGTATTCACCATACATTTCCCTTGGCAAAGCAAACATGTGCTTTCATTTATTTTTACTGTATATCTTAGAAGTGAAATTGTTGTTACATAATGATGCACTGAGAAAATAATATATACAAAAAAATGCAAATTTTTTTTTTGAAATTTAACATGCAACCTATTGTGTTGTGCTGAAAGGAATCAAGATTAACTGGGACAAGAAATAAAAATAAAATTTTGATGATTGTACTTAAAAGTGAACAGGATATGAAAAATGTGGACAATGATGGTGCTGAAATTGAAAACCTTGATTCTGATGATATTACTATTTTATGTCATTCAAGATAAAGAGCACATACAATTTTATATACATAGAAAATGAAGATTTGAAACTAGTAAACTGAAAATGTAAACACTATAATATTTTTCCTTAAACAATAATTCACATACTCACTTACAAAAAAGGGTGAAGCATTTTTTATTCAAACTCTATTTTATTTAATAGACATAACAGTAAAAGAATATTTACAAGTACAAGAATATATACACTGTTTCATAGAAAATAAGGAATGTTTCATATAATGTACAAGTACAAGAATATATCATCATCATCATATCCTTAATTAATACCTATTGCAATATACTTAAATTGTTCAATCTTTGGTATGAATTGTTGATAGAAAAAATTAGGATTACTTGGATGCTTCTTCCATTCATTTTGTATCAACATATGTTTGTGAAGACACAAAAGTTAATAAAATATTAATGCACGTAACTCACAATTATTTAAATAAGAAACTTTGTTAACTTTATTATTTTTAAATAGTTTCCATTTTTATGTTGAACATGTAACAAGGCAAAATAAGCTCAAATTTTCAAAAAATTTAGCAGCTCTACCAACATCCACAATAAATGCTTTACTGTATCAGCATATTCATTCACATAAGCACAATATTGAGGCTCAATAACTGATATTCATTCAAATATAAGAAGAAATAAGTATGGAAAACATAAGAAAAATATAGAATGATAACACAGTCATGGAGAATCTCTGATAATAAGATGTTCTCCATTATATTGCTTCAATTGATATATATTAATAACATAAGTCTTCAAAATGGAAATGATATATGACGATGATAATTTAAAACTAGGCCTTGGTTTCCTATTTATATAGGAAGCAAAAAGCTACATGCCTTTTACAAAAAGAAACGAACTTTCATAACTACTTCTTTTACTAACAACTATTTAATTAGCATAATTAAGGAAATAACAAGACTTAAGAAATTTTGACATCTGGTTCCATTATTCAACGTAGAAGACTGTGATCATTGATTTGGAAAAGTCTTCCTCTCCATGATGAACATCCAAATGCTCTCCCCTCAGTGTCCTATTCTTCTGAAACCAAATACTTTTCCTCCCATTGATACATTGTAAAATCTGATGACCACTTATATTCTTGGATCTTTTGCATGTTTGCAAGATGAGTTTTCCATTGACTATCTAGTAATGCCTTTGTATCATTGAAAAAATTTAGGTATCCCACATCAAGAACAATCAACCCATCCATGATCTAATTTAGCCTAGGAAGACTGGTATCATCATCCTCCTGTATATGAGTTATGCACTTATGAACAACTTGACTGAATTATTTCTTCCACTTATCCAAGTCCTCCAACTAATCACCATCTCTCATGATTTTAGGTATATACCACTGTTTGTAGGTATGGAATAAATCCATTTGTGTTACAATATTTTTATCAAACCCTTGTACATACTGAAATTCATCAATAATCATCTTCACAGTTTGTTCAGTTGGCTTTAATGCTTTGCGTGCATCATGACTTCTTTGTAGAATTTTGCATAACTTAGCCAACATGTGGTGAATAGGCTACCGCCTTTTGGACAAAGGATCTAATACAAGCATATGTGTCTTTATTTGATCCATTGCCTACTAAAGTGTTTTATAACTATCATGCACATTCTCTAGTTTATCCATAATTGATTTTATCTTGTGCTCAAGAATATTTTCCATAACTTCACAAATTTGTCTTGGGTTTGATTGCTAGCCTTCTTTACATCATCCACTTCCTTCTCTAGAGTTTTTACCTGTTCTGCATAAATGTTCTTCACAATATCCATTGGAGCAATAGGAGGCCTGTATAACACCATCTTCTTGCTTTGTGAGGGTCTTGCTCCTCTTAATTGTTCTTTCAATTTGACATTCTCCATGAACAATTTATTAAATTCATCATTTAGGAACCTTTGCTCCTTTTCATACTCCTTCAATATGTCTTCTAATCCCTTAACAGTTGCTCGAGTGAACATGGCTGAATGCATGGTCATTGTGGCTACCTCCAAAGGGGTGGTATCTTGTATTGTCCTTACTATTGTTGCCCCTTTCATCCCTTGAATTACATCCAATAATTTTGGCTTTTGTGTATTTTTCTGTTCCATATGGCTAGGGTTTCAATCTTTGGGTTATACCCAATTCTACTCACACCTTCATTAGAGTCAAATTATGCAACTAGCATTGGATCTTCCTGAGCCCGCACTTGATCAAGCAAAAAAATTTTCTTTAATTCCAAGCCAGGGAAAATGAGCATATTCCTCTTCAAGACCATTTCTCTAGCCTTCTAGGGGCTAATGTCAATTTTGTCAGCTCTTAATTCCTAGAAAATCTGTGCTACCATTTCATTTTTCTTTGATTCTTCAATTCCTGCTTCAGCTAATTCCATCCTCTCTTGAAATTATTTTATCTTCATCTTCATCCAACAATCCTTAAACTCAAGATTCTTAATGAATTCATCATCTTCTATGAATCTCCTAACTACAATTTCCATTTCATCTTCATGTACCTTTATACTTTTTTTTTCTACATTACCCATCCTTTCCTCATGTTTATGGGCACTAGTCTCAAGGATGGTCTAATCAACTTCAATATCAACTTTCAATGATTGCAACATTGTAGCCACTTGCTCAGTATTTCCCACCTCTTCAGTATCCTCATAAGGTACTAACTGTTCAATGCTTCTTGTCTTCTATCTTTTGGGAGGTAATTGCTCCATAGGAGGCTCAAAGGTTTCACCTGGGGTATGCTCTGCAGTTGCACCACTATGATGTTCTTTGAGATATGCTTCCTTCTTTCTGTACAAGTCTTCAAATCTACCAATTATCAATTCTATCCTCTTGATGGGGTCCTTTTCCTCAACAAAGTATTCTAGGAAATCCTTGGACCTCCGCTTCATCCTTTCTTCAACCTTCTTCATATATTCCCATCTTTTCCTTCTACTAAATACATCATTATAAGTAATGCAGTTCCTTATGACATCTTCTTCAAAATCCACTTGGTGTGGCACTGTCATTTTGGTAAGAAGATTGTTCCTTATGTTGTTCATATGATTTTCAGGGTCAAAGGCTCTTTCTTTTCCAAATTTCAATGCATATCTTGTCTTCAAATAATACTGTAACTCCTCTAGTGTGTCTAAGCCTACAGTCCAATCTTCACACTTGGTTTGGTTAGGCAGGAAAGTGCCTTTCTTCTGCTTGTGCATTACATCTTTCTCCATCCACATCATTTGCCACATAAATTCAAGAAATGCTAATATGAGGGGCACAAATTTTGGTAGTATGTGTGGAGCAATAGGGCATCCATAAAATCTTATTATTATACTTCCGGGAGGAAGAACTAATCTCCAAAATTGTGTGTATGACCCTGCTCTGGTCTTAAAGCCAAAGGTATCACTAGTTGCAAAATTTTTGTTAAAAATCTTGGTATTGCATACCTGAGAACTCGAAGGATTTTGTGTACAAAGTCTTCGTATAATACAAAAAAGCTTGAGTTCTTGCACCGACTGTCCCAAATATAGCACCATTTCTGGACAGGTGTGGGATTCCCTTGCTCATCTACTATAGCCAAGTCCATTCTTTTAGTCCAATGGTCCCTATTCTAGTACAATATCAGATGACACAGTAGGGAATAGTGTCTGAATGTAATCGATGCTCTATCCTCTATAACTTGGGAGAATTCATCATCTAACACCTTCTCAAGGTATGAAGCAAAGTCATTCAATATTAGTTTTAGGGTTTTGAATTCTCATGGCCATCATCATTAGGCCTATTGGAATTTTATCTTGAGCATCTATCCCCAACACTTGGCAAAGAGCTAAATATGTATTCACAAAGTAATATTGAAAATTTGTCACATTAAATGGTTTAGTAGTGGTAGTAGAGATGGGGAATGTTCTGTTACCAATGCCCCTTTTCATATATAAGGCTACCTCATCACTTCTATAAGTCTTTTTTAACCTAGCATAATCCTCCTCACTTTTCTGCAGGTTTATCTTGGTTAGAGCCTGCTTGTTTGAGCCAAAACACTCAATGATGGATTTTCTGGTTACTTCTACCAATACTGTGCCGTTTGGAAACCTTATTGTTTTGGTAGCTGAGTGATAGTGTTTGGCTAGCAGTCTGATAAATTCTACATCAACAAACACATTGTGGACAATCAACCTTGCTATATCCAACATCCAAGTGTTTGACACTGGAATCTTCTCATTTCTCTTACTGTAAAAATACCAAAATAGGTCTCATCCAGATTTGGAAATGAGGGCATCCCTACAACTTTGTGCGGTGCCCACGAGAAACTTCTTATTACCCTCTTTAGTAGACCCTAGAAGTATATCTAATATGGACTGATGGAGTGGTCTCTTCTTTACTTTAGGTTCTTCATCTTTAATTTCAGGCTGACTTTCTTTTACTTCTGATTGTTTTCTTTTAAGAGGAATGTTTCAATTTTCTCTACTATGGCTTTAGATGACAAAACTTTGAAATATTTTTTATATTAATAGAGCTCTTTCAGAGAGTTTTCGTGCACTTACCTGAGTATTTCATGCTTGCAAGACTTCTTCTTCTCGTATCCTTAGCTCCTTCCATGCTAGTGCACTGTAATTGAGTGAGATATTGGGAAAACTCACTTATCTTTGAATGGTGCGATATTCAATCATATTAGTTTTGGAAACCCTTAATAATTTAATAGCATTTAATTTTTGCAACTGATGTGATTTTTTGCATTTATTGTTGTAAATTGTAATGATGCCACGTTTACCACACTACCACCTTGCTCAAGGCTTCTTGATGTGGGGTTGCAATGTATACCACTCTATTGTAAATGTTGCTCACATTCCCGATGGTATAGCGGCATATGCTTTTGATCATTACTTGAAGAGTGTCGATGAGGCAATCTTATTTGTCTTACTGTTATCTCAATGTCTCATCAACATTAGATCTTATGTTCCTCTAATGTTGGTTGCTAGTGTCGATCAGACAAGTTAATAGCTCTTGCCAATATGCCACTATCTCATTGATATTTTCCTTCAGTAATATTTCTTTATATATCGGTGCAACTCTGCCATGTCAGGGAGACTTGTGATTATCACTGCGGGATAGCAATGTTTTGCCCTTCCCTTTTGCTGTTTACCACACTACTACCTTGCTCAAGGCTTCTTGCTGTGGGGTTGTGGTGTATACTGCTCTACTACATATGTTGCTCACCTTCCTGGCGGTATAGCGGTGTATTCTTTTGATCATTACTTGAAGAGTGTCGATGAGACAATCTTATTTGTCTTACCGATATCTCAATGTCTCATCGACATTACTTTGTTATATCCAAGAGTTGTGTTTTTTTGAGCACTTGTAGATATACCTTGTCGATGTGACATAAGTGATTCTCTCTTTGATATGTCTGTATCTTGTTCACTGTTTTACATCATCGATGAGACATATAAATAAGTCTCTTTGACATAGAGGTGTCTAAACTGGTGCTAAACACATAGCTAAACTTGAAGCTAAATTCAGAGCTAAAAGTGACGCTACACTAGAAGTTAATATCAACACTAAAGATGACGTTACTTTAGGCACTAATTAGTGCCTAAATTAGCATTGACTTGTACTGATTGGCACAATAAATGCCAAAAATTGCGCCATCCCGATAAATAGTGCTGACTTTTTCAAAAAAATTCCAAAAAATACATTAAAACAATGGGTGGAAGCAAAAAACGGTGCAAATCACAGGGATTTGTTGTAGTGAGGCTTAGTTGATGAAACAAAGCTAATTTTTTGAGCATCATTGGGGGTGGAATTATTATTCTTAGAGCTCCTAACATGCTCACTTCACCATGTTGTTGTCGAGGTACATGTTATTTTCCATTTTGTGGAGCATTTGTGCGAACATATCTAGAATCAAGTCAAGATTCCTTTCTACCCTTGCCTCAGGGCTCTCATTATTTTCCATTTCTAGCATACTACTGTGTTATGAGGCTATTCTTTACTAGAGGTCTTCACCCTCTAGAACCCATGAAAGGTTTTTTTTCTTTCTAATTTTCTATAAAAGATACCCACTTGCTTTATCACTAGAATGCATAAAAGTTCAACATGTAGATAAATACTTTCACAAATAAATCAAGCTAGTGGGAAAACCAACTCTAATACCACTGTAATGTCCTATGCTAAATTTAGGGAAAATAATTTAACATACTTGAAAATATTTAAATGGGAACCATACAAACCTTAAATCATTTCAATATTTACCCACAACATTAACTCAAAAATATATACAAAAATGAATAGACATTACAAATCCTAAATTATATTAAGTTCTTTTTAGCATATCTCACTACTCATTATTAATATTTGATATTTATTACTTAACCCTAAAGTAAAAAATCCTAGCCTAACTTTTTCAACTTTATTAAACACAAAAGTTCTACATTATATTCACATGAATAATAGTAAACTTGCATGTCTCCTCTCCATTCTTGCAATTATAAAGAAAACTCAAATCTTGAACTAGACTCATAGTGGGAGATAAGCAAAGAACAACATTTCTATTAAGCAAGCTTGATATTCCATTACAAAATGCTATTATCACAATTCAAACATGTTACAAACATCATTTGAAATGATAACAAACCTTGAGTAGAGGTGATATTTGAACATAGATTAACTTTTAGAAGAAATGAAACTGTACGATATTACAATCTTCAACTATTGTGTTATTAGTGATTGGAATACAAGCTTACATTCATGACAACTGAAAGTGTCATGTAGAATCATTGTTACAATTATTGGCACCATGAAATCTTGACACAATCTCTATGTAAGTTTTCCCTATTAGTCGAAGGAATTTTGTCCTTTGATACAAGATCTATGGGCTTCTTGTCCACATATATGGATGCTAGAACAACAAGTGCTCATGATAATTTTATATTAGGGTTTGTGTTGGGTTGTTCAAAGATACCCTCATCTATCCATCTCTATGATCTTAAGGTTCCTAGAGAGAGTGTAAAAAATTACATAGTGGCCTTTGTCCTAACTCTAGTACACAAGAAATGCTTCTTGTACCTATAAATTACCATTTCTATTTTCCTTGAGATATCCATGGAATACTCCTATACATAAAAGGCTTAGAAGGTGTGGATGAGGGTCTCTTGCAACCTACAACTATCCTTAACAAGCATGGAGAGGAGCCCCTTTGGATTCAAAATCATATCTACCATATTAATGGTGGTCGTTATCTCCCTTGTAGCATGCCCTATTGGACGTCTACATAGTTTGGTTTCAATTATAATGGGATGAATGTGAGTGCTAGGTGAAAGCTCATAGGGAGTCACATTGGTATTATATGCATTAATGGTGTCCTTAATGTGTAGGGTGGTAAGTGGAGAGGAGTAATGAAAAATGGTGAGAACACTTAAATTTGAAGGTTGGGGTTAGCAATCGAAGATGGATGCTTGCAAAAAAATGAAGTTTTAATAAGGAGTTGGAAATCTAAAATATATTGAATAACCAAGATATTCTACATGCAAGAGATAAGCTATAAAACTATAAATGAAATAACACAATTATAGGCTTGAGATTTCAAGAGACGTGCAAATGTCAAGATGACAAGATTGCATTAGGAGCTCAAAGAAAATTTGCAGAATACTAATTGTGCATGCATCAAGGTGCATGTATGCCAAAGTATGCAACAATCCAAGAATATGTAAGAGTATATGAAAATACAAGCTAGGTAGTGAGTTTATATAGAACTAAAGAGATGATGGAGGTGGCAAATCCAACCAATAAGAATTAACCACCGAAAGTGGAGATGGCCATCAAAAGTGGAAAGTGCTCCACCCTTTAAGGGGAAGCCAAATCACTTATCTCCTAGTGAATAAATGATAAACTCACCTTTTTATCCTAAGCAAGCTTAATAAAAGTGTAGGAAAAACCTAAGACTAAGGGAAAATAAAAACCTACTGTTAGGATTCAGACAAATCGTAACAATAAACATTAACAATTATATGCAGATTAAATAACCCAGAAATAACAATGAAGAATAACACAAAAGAGATCAACACCAAATTTTAATGTGGTTCACCCAATATGGGCTACATCCATAGAAAATTAGCCACCCAATGATTTTATTATCCGGTGCAAAATAAATTACAATCTCATCAACACCATACTGTAACATACATCCCAACCGCTTATAACAATATTTTTGGAAGCTTCTAGAATTAAGGTTTTACAAAGTCATTTTTTCATTTGACGTGTGAGCAGGAAAACCTTGATGTGTTAATGGGAATTTTTTTTCTGGGGGTTGTTCCCCCAAACCCCTGCTATCGAGAGTTATCGCCCTCAAACCTTCGTTGTCGAGGGATGCTACTCTTGAATCTCTACTCAGGGCTCGGCCCGGCCTTGAACCTTAATGAGGATATGTTACGAGTGTAAAATATTTGCATGATTAGTCACCACATACCAACAATCTCCCACTTGGAGATTGATCAGGCTCCACACCAAACAATCTCCCACTTAGAGACTGATCCTGGATGACACCACTGCACTTGTAGCTCCCACTAGATTACAGGTCTGGTTGGTTTCTTATGTCCACCATTATCAGTCATGAAGGCCAATAGAAACTGACGAGGAAATAAATTTCTCCCGTGTAACTACCTTTGTGAACATATCTACAGGATTCTCACTTGTGTGAATTTCTCCAGCCTCAACTATCCATCCTCCAATACTGATCGGATGAAGTGGTATTTGAGTTGTATGTGCTTAGTTTTTGAATGCAAAGCTGAATTCTTAGAAAGATGAATGGCACTTTGGCTATCAGTGTACAAAGGGCTATCTTCTTTTCATTGTCCCAATTCCTCCAAAAAATGTTATAACCAAATCATCTCCTTGGTAGCTTCCATCGCAACAACATACTCAATTTTAGTGGTTGAAAGCACAACAACCTTTTGTAGCCTTGAAATCCAACTGACTGTAGTACCTCCTACAATAAAAACATGCCTTGTAGTACTCCTACTATCAATATCACCCACCATATGAAAGTCAACATATCCTTTTAGAGCATAATTTGTTCCCCCAAAACATAGTTTCTTTTAAGTAGTACCTCTTAAATATCGAAGAATCCATTTTACCACATTCCAATGTTCCATTCTCAAATTTCTCATATACCTTCTCACAACTCCCATTACATGTGCAATATCTAGCCTTGTGTATACCATTGCATACATCAAGCTACCAACTGCTGATGCATATGGTATCTTAGACATGTTGTCTTCCTCCTCTTGTGTATTTGTACACATCTCCTTAGTCAACTTAAAATGACTAGGCAAAGGTTTACTAATTGCTTTTGCAATCTGCATGTTAAACCTTTTCAACACATTCTCTACATACTCACTTTGAGACAAAAATAATTTTTTGTTTGTCCTATCCCATGCGATCCTCATACCAAGGATTTGTTTTGCTGCACCCAAATCCTTCATAGCAAATGAATTTGCTAATTTTTTCTTAAGTTCATTAATATGCTTCATGTTTGACCCGACAACAAGCATGTCATCAACATAAAGCAACATGATAATATAAATGTCATTATCCAATTTCTTAAAATAAACACGATAATTAGAATGACATATTTTGTAACCTTGTTCAGCCATAAAACTATGAAATTTCAAATACCATTGTCGAGGTGCTTGCTTCAGGCCATACAAACTCTTCTTTAACCTGCACACAAATTCCTCATTACCCTTGACCTCATATCCCTATGGTTGCTGCATGTATATTTCCTATTTCAAATCCCCATGGAGAAATGATGTTTTCACATCCAGTTGTTCAAGATGCAAGTCTTCCGCAACCAAAAGACTTAGAATAGTTCTAATAAAAGTCATCTTTACAATCAGAGAAAATATTTAATCAAAATCTATACCTTTTTTCTATGCAAAACCTTTTACCACGAGTCTGGCCTTATATCTTTTCTTGCCTCCATCTTCTTCCTTCAACCTATAAACCCATTTATTTGGCAATGCTCTTTTACCTATAAGCAATTGGACTAAGTCTCAAGTTTGATTCTGTAGCAAGGAATCCATTTCCTCTTTCATGCCTAGCTCCCACTGCTTTTTGGTATCTACCTGCATTTCTTCTTCATAACCTTTAGTCTCACCAAAATTAGTTAATAATATAGAATATAATGATAGAGAAAATATTTCTGGAGGTCTACTTATCCTTGTAGAATGTCTAACACTTTTAGGAGTCTGTGGGATAACTTGTTGTTGCTGAGCATTAGGTACCACTAGCATTTTATTTTTTGGAATCTCATCCAACACCACATATTCCTTTTTGGTTTGTTCATGCTTCTTGTCTTGCAACCGATCCTTATACACAAACTTCTTATTGAATATAACATCTTTTCTCCTAATGATTTTATGATTTTCATAATCCCATAACCGATAACCAAATTCATCTACTCCATATCCAATGAAGGTACATGTTTTAGACTTAGCCTCAAGCTTGGTTCTATTTTCAATATCAACATGCACAAAAGCTTCACAACCAAAGGTTTAAAAAAATCAATAGTTTACCTTTTTACCTGTCCAAGCCTCCTCTGGAATGCCACCATCCAAAGGATTTGAAGGTCCCCTGTTTATTAAATAAACAACGGTATGTACAAAATTTTCCCAAAAGTGTAAGGGTAGTCCAACATGCAATCTCATGCTCCTTGCACACTCCATAATGGTCCTATTCATCCTCTCAGACACACCATTTTCTTATGGGGTTTCAGGAACCATTTCCTGCCTATGAATTCCATTGTATGAATAGTAATTTTCAAATTCTCTACTACAATACTCGCCTCCATTATCATAACTGAGACACTTCAACTTTTTTCTTTCTCATTCTCAACTAAAGCTTTCCACTTTTTTAAAGTTTCAAATACTTATGATTTTTGTTTTAGGAAATACACCCATGTTTTCCTAGTTTCATCATCAATAAAAGTAACATAATAAGAGCCACCAAGAGAAGATACCTAAGCTAGTCCCCATATATTTGAATACACAAGCTCTATTTTTTCACTCTTCTTCTTTTTCCCAACTTTGAGAAATCAGATTCTTTTCTATTTTCCATAAACACAATTTTTGTAGAACTCCAAGCCAATTTGCTTTAGACCTGGTAGCAACTTTTTGGAGTGAAGGATCTTCATCCCTTTCTCACTCATGTTCCCAAGTCTATGTTGCCACAATCTTGCTTTTTTCCTTGTAGCAAGTGCTATAACTGTCTCAGTAGCAACTATTTTTGTAGTAGCTAAGGTAGAGTGAGTATTACCAATACACAAATACAATGTGCCTACTTTTTCACCTTTAGCTACTACTAATGCACCTTTAGTGACCTTCTAGACTTTTTTTGAAAAGGTAACCATGCAACCTTCACTACCTTGTTGTCCTGCAGAAATTAAAGTCCTCAAATTTGGAACATGCATTACCTCCTATAGCAACCATTCATTTCCATTCTACAACTTGATTTTTATCTTTCCTTTTCCAAAAATCTGATAGGGTTCATCATCACCCGAATATACCTGTCCAAAATCACCTTGAATATAATCTATAAAATATTTTCTATGGGGTGTAGCATGAAATGAAGCCCTTGAATCTATTACCTAGGAATCATTAACATTATCTAAACACAAAATTAAAGCATCTTGTAATTTATTACTTGCAACATTAGCTTCCTTATTGTCATCATGTTGTTTGTCTCCTTGTTTACACTTTCGAGACCAACAATCCTTCTTCAAGTGTCCTGGATTTCCACAGTGCCAACAATCCATTCTTCCTCTGGATTTAGATATGCCTTTCTTTGACTTCCCCTGTGACTTCCAACAATTTTTTGGGTTTTTCCTCTCTCCTTTGTTCTTCCCCTTTTCTCTACAGTCAAAGCATTACCAGATGTTGAACTCTCACCTGTGCTTTTTTCATTGCATTTCCTCGCTAAGGATAACGCCAACAACATCATCAAATTTCAATGTATTTGAGCCAAAGATAGAGTTACTTACAACCATTATCAAGCTATTCCAACTTTCTAGCAAAGAACATAAAACCAAGAGAGCCCTCACCTCTTCATCAAAATTCACTTTTACAGAAGTTAACTGGCTGATAATCATATTAAACTCATTTAAATGATCTGTCACATATCCACCTTCAATCATTTTCAGATTAAATAAACACTTCATGAGAAATACCTTATTTGAGGTTGAGGATTTTTCATACAATTTATCCAAAGCTTCCATCAGATTTCTATTTTCTTTGCTTCTATTATATTGAACGCCACAAATGGTTCCAGGCACAATCAAATGGTTCCCAATACCTTTCTATCCAAAATCTCCCATTCTTCATTGGACATCATAGCATCTTTATTTGCTTTTCCTTGCAATGGCTGCCATAGATCCTTTTGATACAAATAATCTTCCATCTACATCTTCCATAAATGATAATTCTGGCCTTGAACTCTTTAACCTTGAATTTTCCTTTTTCCATTGCTCCCACTCAAATCTAGAGGTTTCCTGCCAATCGACCAAAATACATGCGGCTCTGATACTAGTTGTTAGTATTCAGAAAGATCAAAGCAATAAACATTAACAATTACATTTAGATTAAATAACCCAAAAATAATAATGTAGAATAACACAAATGAGATCAACACAAAATTTTAATGTGGTTCACTCAAGATGGGCTACATCCACAGAAACTCAGCCATCCAATGGTTTTATTATCTAGTGCAAAAAAAATTACAATCTCGCGAACACCATACCACAACATACATCCCAACTGCTTATAACAAGATTTTTGGAAGCTTCTAGAATTAGGATTTTACAAAGTCATTTTTCCATTTGACGTGTTAAAGGGAAAACATTGATGTATTAGCGGAAAAACCTTGACATGTTAACGAGAATTTTTTTTTTCAAGGGCTGCACCCCCAAACCCTTGCTATTAGGGGCTGTCGTCCCCAAACCCCCGTTGTCAGGGGTTGTCACCCCCAAACCCCCACTCGTGGCCTGACCTAGAACCCTAGCGAGGATACGTTACAAGTGTACAATATTTGCATGATAATTCACCACATACCAACACCTACATCATCATCCCCCCTTTAGTGCAGTTTAGGAGGACACAAAAGATGATGGGTCTCAACAAATGAAGTCATGTTAAGTACCCATGTACATATAAAATTCCTCCTAAGAAGAAGAAAACCCTTCCCAAAAAAAGGAAGTATGTCCCCCATAATAGAGAAAGAAATGAAATGGAAGGAAAAAGAAGTCCCCCCAAAGAGATCCAATGGTAGATGCTCGAAACTAGATGTAAAAGATGGTCCACGATCATCGAAAAAGTTTCCTCCCTTTAGGAAGAAACAAAACCAAAGGTGTATGCAAGCTATCTCCCCATTCTTGAAAGGAATATGTAGGAATCTAAAACTCAAAATGTATGGAGTCTCTGAACTCAGCTCAAGTGTCTCCATGTTGATGTTGAAAGTTATCACAATCAAATTAGGCTTTCTAGGCCACACTGTTGAAAATGAAAACTCAGAATCTCTTAGAGACTGATGTAGAACACCATCCAAAGACTCAAGTATCTCCTCTAAAGATGTATCCTCCAAACATTGATCTAAAGTATCCACACTCAAGTCAAACTGTGATGAATGATCATGTAGAGAATGAGCAAGAGGGTCAAAGTGTTCCCTCACAACAACTGAAGAAGAATTAAATTCATCAAAGAGAAGATGAATACAATCAATAGTGTCTCCTAAGTATGCAATATGTGTCTCCATAAACAAGTCTGAAATATCTATTAAGAGATCATCCCACAAAGTTGAATCAAGAAGACAGTGGATGCCTTCTTGCAAGAAGTCATTGAAAGCTTTCAAAGAAGCAACACTGAACTTTGAAGTATCAAGAGTAGAAAGGATGAAAGAGTGGTCCTCAAAGAGAAGACGCATGTCCTCAATAGTGTCATCTAGATCCAAAATGAGTGACACTACAAACAAACAAGAGATGTCAAGTAGAAATTGGTCCTAATGGACTAAATCCAGAAGACATAAATGATCTTGCTGCAATGAATCACTGGAGGCTCTCAAAGAAGCATCTTTGGAATCTGAAGATGCAATAGGTGATTGAGATGGGGCATCAATGATAGGATCATCCACATAATATGTGTCCACATTAGATGGGGAAATACAAGTCTCAATATCATCCACAATATCTTGGTACTCCAAGAAAACACTACTTTTAGATGAAGATCCAATGTATCCATACAATTGTTGGATAATGGTCCAAGTAGTGAAAGGGAACTCAGTGTGCTCTACATGATGTAGAATATCCTCATAAATAGTAAGACATATTAGTCCATATACCATCTCATTATTGTTAAACCATTCATTCTTTTGATTATAGTCACTTGGCTTAAGAATAAGTCTATGGAGATAGGGTAGTAGATCCTGGTCAAGGAAATGATTCTTTATCCCTTATTTCTACGAAAAATAGTTCTTTGAAGTTAGCTTGACAACAAAAGGATGGAAATAATTTTTAAGAGACATGCTTAACCCCCCCATAAATGAAAATTTATCTTAGTTTGTGATTACAAATTATCTGTATAATTCACCCAAGATTGATACAAGAAATAAAATTTAAGTGAATGCAAAAAGAGACATTAAGAGACACCCCCTTTCCACTAGTCTCAAAAATCACCTCCAAGATATTACATCATTGGAACTTTATTATTAGTGTATTTACAAAGCCTTTTCCAAGATACAATGCTCAATAGGCCCACAATGACTAAAATTGCAAATTCTGATTCAAAAATAAGTCAGAGACAAAATATGAAAAAATTAGTCCTGTAGTTGTGTAGTTCTTTTCAATACCTTTCAATGCCTATTTATTTCTAAAAAATGAAGTACCGTAGTGAAAGATGTTAGAATTGTGAAACAAGAACAAAACAATGAGTCACAGGATCAAACAACAAACAAATACACCTTCTACGCAAGAGATCTGCAAACAATATATGCAATATTCCTCAACAAGAAAAAGCTACAGAAGCAAGAGACTCTCAAGAAGATATGAAAGCTCAAGATATTCTCTAGATAATTACAATGAGGGTTGAGTGCTTATAAGAGCAAATCCCTAAATAAGAAAGGGATAAGATCATGACAAGTGTCAACATCACTATTGTCAATCAGATTGCACCCGAATGCTTGAATGATTAAATTCAACAATCTGTTGAAACATGGGAACTATCTTCCGGCTGTGGGTAATCCTATGGTGAAGATAGACCTCCAGATTCTAGGTTGGTTCCTATATAATAATCAATTAGGTACTTGAATAATTTATTTTGAGAAAAGGGTAAGAGGGATTTAACTGAATGCATGAACTAAAACTAAAACCTCAGTGATGCACCTAAATGATGATAAACTTGCAGAATGATTCACAACTTATACCTTCAGGAAAATTTGTTAAGATAGTCCAATTTGAGCACGTTGAACACATGAATAATTCATTAAAAGGCTGTATGTATTCTTTCCCTATTAAGGAAAGCTGAGTTTTCACAAATTAGAGGAAAAAGAAAACAATTTTTGAGCACAATTAATGACCTATGATGAACTGCAATTGTATATATGCATGCATAAACAAGACATAAATTTGAAGGTTTTGAAAATGAAACTCATCAAAATTGCAATAAATTATTTAAACCATGCAAAACACCTGAAATTGGAAAGGTGAACTGTATTTCAATTAATATCATGAAGGAAAACATCTGTAGAAATGATAACTTATGTAACCTATAAAACTGTAAAACTATATTAATGTAAAAAAAATTGAGTTACAAATCTTTCTCTCTGCAGAATGCAAAGGCTGAAAAACAAGAACTAGAGGAAAAAGATAATTTTTTTCCAATATGTACAATGAGATGCAACTCCTAAGTGCATGAAAATAAAGCTAAAAGTTAATTTCAGTGTAAAAATGATAACTCCAAGGAAAATCCAGAGCAGAAGAGGAAATCCTGATAAAATAGCCCAAACTCAAGCAAAAATGAGTGAACTCAGTTTCCAACTGGCTGTCGACTCGTAACTGATCCAAGGGGCACTCAAACTGAACTGAAAATCCCCAAAAAGTGGGTCCAAGCATGCGAAAACCACCTTGTTTTTATCAATTCGCCCATGCATATCAAACTCCATTTCTATATTATGCATGATTAATCTTCAATTAATAATCCCTTATGCATAAAAACACTTCGATTCCACCTCTAGTCTCCATCTTTGCATGAATAATAATCTCAAAAAAGACTAAAGTCACACTCCTCATAGCATGCAAAACATATCACCTCCATCTTTAGTTCAGTTTCCCTTCAAAGTAATTTAATTCAACAACTATTAAAAACAATTAATTAAAATTGCTTTAATAATGTTAAATAAATACTACAAATAAAAAATATAAAAGGAACCCCCATAAGAGATTTTTCTTTGAAGAAAATAAATATATCACTCCTTATATCTCCCGGGCTCCATCCATATCATAATGCTTTAATAAAATGTTTTATATGCCTTGGCATATAATCTTATTACCTCCATTTGCATTATTAAGTCGATGACTTAACAAATCATGACCATGGGCAACAAAATGATTTTATTTTATTTTTTGAAAACATAAAGTCAAAATCAATCATTCAAAATAGGGTAAAACTCACAACCCTAAAATATCACTCATTTGTTTTCTACATTTGCTTTGGGGAAGCCCTGCGCCGCCATGGAAGGGTTTTCAGCTCGAATCTCCTTTGTACTGCGGATCTTCTATTGCTCTTATGGGGTTCAGTCTGGGATTTTATGGAAAATTTTTATGCCTTCAATGCCTCTCATGCTGCTGTAAGTTATTTTCTTGCTGGAAATATTGATATTGTCTTCCTTTATGTGGAAAAGATAGACTCCCTAAGGTCGCGGCTGTACTGATGATTTCATTTGTATTTTCTAGTGTATTCTTCTTTGTTTATCTTCTGTCAATATTACCCTATTTCTGGCCACCATTTATGCCTCCTTTGAAGAACTTGTACCTACTGGAAAAGCTCAAAATCATCAAACAAAAGTCATTCTATCCACAAATATTGCTACTTAGTTGTTATGGCAAGTTTTCATGCAATCTCAGGTAAGTTTGATGGCCCTATTTTTGCTGTTTCCTGTGTATATTATGAAACTGCCATATGCTTTTTCTGAAGCTTTTGCTGCGTATTTTCTTTCTCCTTGTGTATGAAGATAAAGGTTTGAACTTTTAATCTATGTGTTGAAACACAAATTCACAGTCTCCATTTCTTTTGAGAACAAAAATTGTCATGGGTTCATCCTAAATGTTTTGAAAAGAAAACATAGACCATATATTTGACCTTTTGATTGCAAAATTATTTCCATATGAGCTCGATATTTGGCTTCGTTTTCATGTATTATGTGCAAATATAATATATGACTCAGCCTGTAGAATTGATATACCTTGCTGAAACATACTCAACTGAAATACATTTCTCCTCCATACAAATATTTTTCTGATTTGATCTTTTGATGATGTCTCTTGATGTCACAGTATGATAATGCTCTTATTACAGTCATATGGACTGTTCTCTTGATGATGATGCTCTGTTTTCGTTGAATGTTCACCTGTCTCTCTTGAATTTTATCTCCTGCAGGGCATATGCTCATCATTTAATATATAATGCATTTCACAAGCTCATTTGTCTAATGCAAACTTACATCTGATGGTGTCTTTTAAAAATAAAAGTTCTAAAGCACAAGATCTTGTTTCAAATATATCCCTTTGTCAAGGATGCAGTCATCATTTTTTCTACTTAAATATAGTGTATTGATTGTGCATACTATTGGGGATATTATGACAATGCTCCATCCCTTTCTTATATATTGAGACTGCTGCTTGATATGAAGCTCTTATGTATGAATGCTATTTATTCACTTGACTGTATAATGCATCTATTGAGCACTGTCATTCTATTTTCTAAATATTTCTTGCATATTTAGATAATTTATATATGTGGCTGTCCTCCTGACTGAGAATTTAATGTATTTCTATTTTTACTATTTTGAATGCACTATACTCCATGTGCAAATGAGGTTGCATTCCATAGCTCTATGTTGTATTCAATACTTGATAGAAACTACAACATTCACCATGGAAACTTGAATAATCTTATTTGATCATTGACATCATGGCACTCATACCTTTGTGTTCTTGTATTTTACTTGATAAAAATGATATCCTATTGCTGATTAGATCATTGGTCATTTATGTTGCTGATGAAAACTGTCAGTTTGACCATTTTCCTGTAGCAATGTATACCAATTTCCTATAGCATTAATGTCTAAATGCTTGACAATTGAATGATATTGATGAAAGAACAATCTTTGTTGTTTCTCTGATGCTTGTTTCATCTTCTTTATATAATGAATTTAAAGGCTGCTCTTATAAATCTGTCTTATAGACCTACAGCTTACTGTGTTATCAACACTTTCTTTGTCTACTGCCCTCCAGTTATGCATTCATGCTATCATGATGGTCATCCTTGAACCTTTGCATTCTTATGCCTGTAACCATCATTTATGACCATGATTTACTATCGATGGCAGATTGATTTTAGAAACACCTTAATCTGCATCATCCATTTACATTGAGTCTGCACTTGATCATGATTACTATTCCATCATTGATGATAGCTTTTTGCAATGAATGATTGGTAACTGTTCTTGATATATTTTCAAATGATGAACAAGAGATGACGTACTCAATCTATTTTATCAAGTTGAAATAAAGGTACTTGACCAACTATCTATTCATGAAGAATGATAATTACTTTCATTCCATATTGTTGTCCCATGTTACTGTTTATGAGTTGGGCTCAACCCTTGTGGGAGCCACATTTCACACCACTCATAAGCATATCTATTGATTGGAATGATGATTATACCTGTACCTGCACACTTAGACAAACACATTAGCAAAATAAATGAAGCTAAAAGCTTACATTGAGTTTTGTTCCTTTCGATCATATCAATTTGATTTGTTCAAATCATCTGATGAATGCCTAATTGAGTATGTGTTATATTTCTGTTGGTAATGTAGGCATATGATAGGATATGATTTGTCATTGCTTAGAGACCATCTCTAATATCACATTTCATCATATCTGCAGATGCTTTTGGAGCCTGGAGCTGGATCAATTCGAAAACACAACAACTGAAGACTTCGAATGTAACGATGATTCGTCATTCCAAGCAATGACAAATCACCTTCTATCTTACGTTTACATTATTTTTAGTTGTATGATATACATTTCCTTTCTGTATTCATCATTTGATTATGAAAATCAAATTAGTTACTCCCGCGGCTTGTGTGGGACTTCATTTTTTCCAATATGAATAAAACAACATTCTTTTATGCAAATTTATGAGTTCTTCTATTACAAACATTTGCATAATCAAAATTTGAAATTCAATGAATGCTTTTAGCATAAATTTTGCACCTTTATGTAATGAATGCAATTCAGCTCCACCTATTTTGAGTTGTAGCTAAAAATAGGTAACAATCACATGAGATAAGACAAAATGATTTAATATTAGCTCAAATAACAAAGCATAAAAATACTCCTAAGTTTAGCTTAAGTGCATGAGAATAAATTAGACTAATAATCAATTAAAAATTAATTAATTATTAGCTAATGCATGATAACTCTAACACCCCCCCTTAAGATGAACTTAGGGAGTAGTTAAAAACCCTAAAAAGAATGCATGATGGGTCCTGAAAAACAAGGCCAAATAAGGTACCCATGTCCAAACAAAAGATCTCTATAATGTGGAAAAATAGAGAAAACCTCATGGGAAAAAATCCACTCCAAAAAGAGATGAAAGCTAAGTGAAGGACTAAAGAATCCTCCAAACAAGAAAATGTTTTCCCAAAAGATAGGAACAAAGATGAACAAAAAAAACACCACGGAAGCATGAATAAGCTGCAAACACTATAGAAGAATGATTGTTGTAATGTCAAAAATAGGAATGCAAGAGTGTCCATATGGTAAGTGATCCATCTTACCGAAATGCAAGTAACCAACCACTAAAGTATGCTACATCCGAGAGTACATAGGAACAAATATTGTATACATAGCTCACTCCAACGTGAACCCAAGGAAACATTAGCACCAACAGTAGAAACCCCCCCATAATGTTGAAAAGGGAGAACCATGACAAGTACACTAAAACTAAATGCCAAAAAGAAGTGCATGAAGAAGAATCAGGAACATCTGAATGTGCAAACATGAAAGTACCCACATATAAAGGGTGTGAAAACAAAATTCACACACACATGAGGTTGATGTCGTGGAAGGGACACTCACTTGACAAAGGTATGATTGCAAACAAAGGAAAAACATCAAACTCCCCCATGGCACTTTATAACATAGTGTGAGTACAATAAGGCACAAAGTGATGTGCAAGATCCCATAAAAGATACACCTGCTATGGCACTTTATTTCAATGTGTTTACATAATGAAAAATTCATACAATGGGAGCCCATAATGTCCAAAAAAGGACTACATGCTGAAAATACAATTCTCTGATAGAAAAAGAGGAAACTAGTAGCACCATGATGAAGTACACAAAAAGACATGCACTTCCAAAAAAATGGCATCCAAAAATGTGTCTGGATGCAGAAGATATGGCCTATCAAAGTCTCCAAAATGAGAACTGAACAACAACACTGAGAAAATAGAATTTTGGAAAAAAACAAAAGTCCAAACTGGAAAACACCTACACCACTGTGAAGAGCTCAAAATTCTACCCTGTTTTAAAAAAAAATGCACTATAAAATCCCACTGTATGGCCGAGATATGGCCTCTAGAATTTGAGGTACAAATTTAAAAAGCCCAATGGAGAGGGGCTGAACTGGGCAAAAAAGAACTCCTCTGCCAAAGTTAGCAAAAATACCCCCAAATGTGGAGGTCCACCAATTTTAGTAGTCTAAGAAAAAAAAATCTCTTTGTCCAAGTACAATGCATATTATTTTGCAAAAAAAATTGCAAATGACTTGCCTTTTTTATTTTTTTAAAAGAAAAGAAAACAAAAAAAAACCGCATATTTTGGTGAGATGGATCATTTACCATATGGACACTCTTGCATTCCTATTTTTGGAGGTTCATCATTTCAACATATATCAATCATCTTTCAACAACAATCTATAGCTTCGTGCTTCTAGATGTTCTACATGTTCCTACTTTTTAGGACATTGTCTTGTTTGGAGGCTTCTTCAATCCTTCACTTGGTTTTCATCTCTTTTTGGAGTGGAGTTTTTCCCATGAGGTTTTCTCTATTTCTCATTATAGAGATCTTTTGTTTGTACATGGGTACCTTCTTTGGTCTTGTTTGTCGGGACGCATCATGCATTCTTTTTAGGGTTTTTAGCTTTGTTAGAATTGTGAAACAAGCACAAAACCACGAGCCACATGATCAAACAACAAAAAAATACACCTTCCATGGAAGAGATCTGCAAACAATATATGCAATATTCCTCAACAAGAAAAAGCTACAGAAGCAAGAGACTCTCAAGAAGATATGAAAGATTAAGATATTCTGCAGATAATTACAATGAGGGTTGAGTGCTCATAAGAGCAAGCCCTAAATGAGAAAGGTATTAGATCATGACAAGTGTCAACATCACATGAGATGAGACATAATGATCTAATTTAGCTCAACTAATAAAGCATAAAACAATCCTAAGTTTAGCTTAAGTGCGTGAGAATAAATTAGACTAATAATCAATTAAAAATTAATTAATTATTAGCTAATGTATGATAACTCTAAAACCCCCCTTAAGATGAACTTAGAGAGAATCTAAAACCCTAAAAATTAATGCATGATGGGTCTTGAAAAACAAGGCCAAAGAAGGTACCCATGTACAAACAAAAGATCTCTATAATGCAGAGTAATAGAGAAAACCTCATGGGAAAAACTCCACTCCAAAAAGAGATGAAAGCCAAGTGAAGGACTAAAGAAGCCTCCAAACAAAACAATGTCTTGAAAAATAGGAACATGTAGAACATCTAGAAGCACAAAGCTGTAGACTACTATCAAAAGATGACTGATAGAGTGCTAAAATGATGAACCTCTAGAAATAGGAATGAAAGAGTGTCCATATGGTAAATGATCCATCTCACCGAAATGCATGTAACCAGCCACTGATGTATGTTGCATCCGAAAGTACATAGGAACAAGAACTAGATACATAGATAACTCAAAACCACAAAACCAAGGAAGCATTAACACCAATAGTAGAAACCCCCCCATAATGTTGAAAGAAGGGAGAGCCATGACAACAACACTGAAATTGTGTGAAACCAAGAAGTGCATGTAGGAGAATCAACCAGCAAATAAAAGGGTGTGCAAATTAACTAAGGGCACACACACATGAGGCAAGAATCACTGAGATTCATTATTGTTGTGGAAGGGACACTCACTTGACAAAGGTATGGTGGAAAACCAAAGGCAAACATCAACTCCCCCATGGAACTTTATATCATAGTGCAAATACAAAAGGCACAACAGGATGTGCAAAATCCCCAAAAAATTATACACCAGAATGACACTTTATCTCAGTGTGTCTACATAATAAGAATGTGCATGAAAAAGATGTCTACAATGCCCAAATATGACAGAAAAAAGAGTGTCCATATGGTAAATGATCCATCTCACTTAAATGCATGTAACCATAAAAAAATTGCATATGGATTGCGACAACAGTGAATTTCAATAGTGAAATAGGGGAAAGCCTAAGAATAAATATGAATAAATGATTTTAAGGCCTTGTAGATGGCATTTGAGGATGTTAAAGGAGTACTAGAATCAACTAATCTATTCTAATAATAGGACTCACCTCCAATCTACCATGAAACATGCTTGTTTTTTACTTCTAGAGATTATAGAGGCACTCTTTTGTCTATGGAAAATATCTACTAAAATAAGATCTACACCTTAAAGCTAATCACTCAATAGTCTAATTTTTTTTTCCAAATTTCATGATTAACCATGAACAAAATCTCCTCTAGAAGGTACACTAAGAAATCTATTTTGAAAAGAAGCTTTATGAAAATGGGTTGGAAGCAAAAGTTGATTTTAGGGGAAATAAAAAGAAACCTCTCGAAGGAGTTACTAATTGAAGGAAGACAATAACTTAGCTAATATTACAACAGAGGTTACAAAGTCTTCTAAACAAGAACAATGGAGAAGGTTTTTTCATAGGGGTTGAAATTAGGAAATCCTACAAAGGGTATCCTTTCCCTAAGATTATATATTAGGCTAAAGAATAATATTTTGGTCCTCCACCAAGTGGAAAATAATACTAAAAAATACTTGAGGACATAGGTGTAATTTCATAAATTGTCATCCTTGACAAGTTCACACTATGTTTTGCTCCCCCTTAAGTCAATGGACCTAATTAAGCACTTAATTTCCTAAATTTTTCATTCCACATCCTATTTTAAACATTTTTTGACAATTTGCAAGCATAAAACAAATGCTCCCATTTAATACTTTGCCCTCGAATCCTTAAGTTTTAGAAAATAGTCCTAGGAAACTAGTGCCTAGGGTGCTTATGTACCTCTATTTTGGCTCCAAATTCAAATATGTCAATGTTGAAATTTTATTATTTGAAATTCAAATATCTAAAGTCGGCTATGGGGATTTAATTTGAATGGGAAGTTAGAATAATAGCATATAAATACCTAGTTATTGCATCATTTGAAGAGGAATAAGAAATGATCTAGCAAGTTGGAGAATTTATGAACAAGAATTATTATCAAGAGCATTATCAATCAAGTCAAGAGAAACCATTATATGAGTAATTGCAACAATTCAAGATCCAAACATCATGTCAAAATTTAAGTGAGTGTGTTCATGTTTATGTTTTCATATTGTTTGTGAGATTTAACCCTTGTAGGTCTTCAAGAAATTCAAATCAGTTCAATCCATTCAAGCAATATACAAGCCTTGAGGAAATGTGTATGACTTCAATCCTTCAAGGAAGCCATTAAAGGGTGGTGAGTTGCAACACTTTGTGGATTCATCATTCCTTCCTATCATTTATCCATTTATCATTGACATTGCCGTTATGGAAGTGGAAATAGCAACTTGGGGTTTGACCAAGGAAAGCCCCTAAATGGCACAATCTTTCTTCTCTCTTTGAATGTGCAGGTTTAAGGTCTAAAGAGAATTGAAGGAAGTTTGAAGGCCAATTCTTTATTTTTGCAATCAAAACCCTACACCTTGACAACTCACAAAAACTCACTTACAAAATCATCCAACTGTGATCCGATAGTGCGACAAACGGGAAACAAAAGCTTAGATATGACACTAGAGGACTATGAAAATAGATCTAAATTTCCCCTACAAAGATAGTGGCACCTAGGGTGCCTATCTCCTACATTTTTTGCTCCAAATTTATATTACATGTGCACAGTGTCCTGTTCAGTCCGTTTCTATAGTCTATTTTTATTTGTGATTTCTCATATCTGTTGTATTTGCATTAGATTAGTAATTTGCATCATTAGGTTAATTGAATCATTGCATTTCATCTTTAGTTCCATGTCATATTTGGTCTAGGGCTGGTTGACTCACCTTTCAAGTTGTAATTCAATCATATACATGTGCAAATCCATCAAACCCCCAGCACAGTCCATCACACTTCCACAACAAACACATCTCAAATGAAATTAGGGAAAGGTGTCCAAACCCTAAAGTGAAAGCTCCAAGGTTTCCCTTTTCGTCCATTTCAATAGGTAAATAAATTCACATGAGAAAATTGTATTCTAGTACTTCAAGATCCAAGCATGAATCCATAAGGCACAAGCTAATTAGAGTTCAATTACACAAGCCTTAGTGAGCCTTATGTACATGATTATAGTAATTTATGTAAACATGCAGTTTTCAATAACATTTTGTACCAACGTACAAGTTTATTTAGTCCTTTATGTTATTGTACACACCTCTATGTTAAATTTTTCTATTGTGAAAGCAATTATGACATTGCACACCATTGCACATGAAATTTTTGTCTTTTAGGTGTACACGTAATTGTAGAGAAGTGGGATTCACTACTCATGAGTTCTCTTTGTTTAGAGAGTCTCATAGGGTGAATTTCCCTAAACTACCCCAAGGAACAACGTGAAAGTTTTAGAATCAAAAAGAGAAGATCACAGTGATTTTCTGGACAATTTGACAAGCTCTTGGCCAAAGGACCTCAGTGTAGAATATAGACGACAATGCGGCGTGTTGGCGTCTTGTATGGACCAGAAAGTGAGTTTGTCATAGGAAAATAGCAAAGTGGCTACTTCTACTCTGATTGCTAAAAAACTTAGAATGCAAGCAAGTAACAGGAAGTGATAGAAGTGAAATAAAGAAAAATATAAATGATAAAGATAAGGAGAAGAAAGGAAGAAGGTACTCACAACAATCCAAGTAATTAAGCCTCCAACTAGCAGATATATTCATTACATGCGCTTGTAAGATTTGGAGAAATTGTTGGGGTTGTACAGGGGTTTGCCTCAGTCAAACCCCTGTTTTGGTGTTCCCACCTCCACGGACAACCAGATAGAAAGAGAGAGAGTAACCAAAATGGACAAAGCATGTGGTGAAAGCAAAACCCGCTCAGGAGTAGAATCCACACCACCAAGTATGAGTGATAAAAGAAAACCCCGCTCGAGGAGGAGAACCCATATCACGCAGTGAGGATGCAAATGGTAGGGGATATGGAATCCCAGGATGCTCAAAGGTGCAAAGCACAATGTAGACATGCAAGGCTTAGGTAGCCAAGGAGGGAAGTAAAGAAAGCTACAAGAGCCAAGAGTGTTGTCGTAATGAGCTTATGAAAGCTTGAGAGTACTGCAAAGGGTGGTGGAAGAGAAAGCTAGAAATTGGAATGAAGCTAGAGTGAAGCTAAAAGCAGAAGAGTGGAGCTAGAAGAAGTTAGAGAGAAAAATGAGCTGAAAGGATAGATTTTAATGGAAGAAAAGAAGCTTCTCTAGCCATTACAAGGCATTCTGGTCCGTTACCACCAAAAAAAGGTGAGGAAAAATGGAAAGAATTCTTGGAGAAAATTGTTTGAGCTTTGAAACGTCGCAAGATACTAGTGCAGCACAAACTTCCATGTGGCACGGTAGTGTCTGAACACATCACACTACAAAACAACAAGAACGGGAAAAGTACAAGGGCTAACACAAAGCTGAAACGTGAGGATAGTTGCTGAAAAGGGGTGCTAGAGCATCCTGAGAAGGGAAAAGGTTGATGTAGGGGCTAAGATGATTCTACACAAGATGCTAAGGGAGTGGGCACTAAAGAGGATACAAAAATGTATGTGAAATTGTGAGGGGTGCAATTTTAAGACTATATATTTTTCCACCACTTTAGCGGGCATATGAATCTATGCTAATATACATGCTAAAGGAAATATACTAAACATAAATAACATCATATTCCAAAAGGATCCTGTAGAGGAAGTAGATAATTCTTCAAATGATGAAAGCTTGCCCCTAGTCTAAAGACTTGCGAAACAAATTTGCTAGACCTGCACCAGACAACAATATTAGAAAATAAAAAACTAAAGGATTTGAGTCAACAAAGTAAAAGAGACCTCGATGTAGAAGGTTATCTCAGTACTATGTGTCATCCCCAAACTAAGGAATAACACATAAAACAATTCAAAAATGAAGAGAAGAAGGGTATATTCTCAGGATGAAGAAGATGCAAATCTCTGATCTGGTATATACAAAAGAGAAGAGAAGAGAATTTAAGAATGTAAGTGCCTCATAGGCACACAAACCTACAAGGAAGGTGTCCTCCAAGATATCTCACATGAAGGATACCTAGAAAAGTGCCTTACAGACTTGCATGCCTACAAGGAAGCGTCCCCCAAGATCTCTCACATGGAGGAAGTCGAGAAAGCGCTCTACAGACCCGCAAACCTATAGGGAAGGTGTCCTTCAAGATCTCTCACATAAAGGAAATCCAAAGAAATCAACCTATAGAACCACAGACCTACAAGGGAGCCACCCCCAAGATCTCTCACATGGAGGAAGCTGAGAAAACACCCTACAAACCCACAGACCTGTAGGGAAGATATCCTCCACAATCGCTCACATGGAGGAAACCCAAAGAAAATGCCCTACAGACCCACAAACTTGTAGGGGAGCCACCCACAAGATCTCTCACATGGAGGAAACCTAGGAAAGCAGACTCTGTAGAGTTAGAAAGCGACCACACAAGAAAGTAAGTGGACAGTCACATAGACCGTCGATAGATTGGAAAGCTTTCAAAGGGGTCCCTCGAGAACCCTTCAAAAGAAGAGGGGTTCAACTCAAGGGACGCTTCATTTGAAAGACATAGAGAAGAGAGGGGGTCCTTTAGAAGGATGCACAACTCCCAAATAAGTTATCACTGCCCCTAACATACAGGGGAGGAGAACCATGAAGGTACTTAGAACATGCAGGATAGAGGTAAACCTCGATATCACTTGTCATTTGAGAAACAGGCAAGTGTGTCAAAAAATAAGAGAGTGATGGCACCTGAATCATGAAGTTGTATTTTATCTTTCAAGGCCTTGCATTCACTAGTGGAATGGCCAAGCACTCGTTGGTATGCACAAAAAGAATGTTCTTCTTTATCATGTTCATGAGATTTCTTGCGTGTAGGAGAAGGAAGAGTGATCAAGTGGGCTTTTACAAGCTGCAAAAAAATACACTTTTTCTCAAATAAAGGATGAGGAGCAAGAAGCAACCATTTTTCTTATGGAGAAAGACTTGGCCGCTCACAAGATGAGGGTACGAAGATAGTAGACAAAGGTGAAAAAATCTCTTCAACAGAATGGGGTTGAAAAGAATTCACGTCACTCAACCATGGCTTCCATTTGGATCGTTACTTCGAGCAACCAAGTCCCAAAGTACACTTACGGGGTGTGAATTCTATAGGGACCTAAATTCCTTGTTCATTACGCCCACAACCTTTACACTCATAGCCATATTTAGAGACAAGCTTAAAGCCAGGGCCATAACGTGTTTGAAAATCTTGAAAAGAAGGAGGATTCTCATAAAGAGCATTATCCCAACAATGGGGATCACACTCCTTTATGGGATTTCCTTCATCCTCTTTAACAAGACTGTCAAAATTATCCTCTTTAGCAGAAGCATAATCATCTTCCTCAAAAGAAGGATCAACACTAAGAACATTACAATTATTGCTCACACTATCCCGCAATATAGAAGAATAATCATCTTTGATGGCGGGTTTGGATGATGTTATTGAAAGGTCTGAGTGGATCAAGTTGAATTTATGCTCCTCACTGAAGGATTCTGTAAAGTCTAAGGGACCCCAATCATCACCAAGACATACATTTTCTTGAGAAGTAGAAAGAGTAGACTAAAGATTTATTACTTTGGAAGAATATTCTTTAGGGATATTTATCTTGAGAGTATCCTTTGTAGTAGGTACTACTTTAGTAAACATCGACATATTGGAAGACACTGACTGGTTAAGAGTAGGCACAACCGAAGCTTGACCGACAACTACCATCTCACATAAGTGCATAGCATTAGGGTCAGCCTTGATTGTGACTACTTTATTATTGTAAATGAACTTAATAGATTTATGCAAGGTAGACAAGACTGCACCCATAGCATGAATCCATGGTCTTCCAAGAAGAAGGTTATATGGTAATTTTTCTAACATAACATATACAAGGGTGGGTATGGTAATGGGTCCAAGTTGCAAAGGTAACACTATTGTACCTAGAGCTTGTTGCCCAACATTATCGAACCCACGAATAACAACAAAAGAAGCATTAAGAGAAGAAAAATTGATATTAATCTTAGGCAATAGATCGATGCTACATACATTGAGCACCGAACCAACATCAACAAGAGTACATCTAATACCAATTTTATTAATGTCAACTATGATCATTAAAGGGTCCACTTGATTTTGTACTTCCGGAGGTGGGATTTCCTACGGATAGAACATAATATTTGGAAAATTCTCATGAATATAAGCTATCAACGCATCAACATCTGCTAACCTAGTGGAAGAAGGAAATAGGATCTTTTGCAAGGCTTCTCGAAGCA
Organism: Sequoia sempervirens; assembly: GCA_007258455.2. Classification (NCBI taxonomy): domain Eukaryota; kingdom Viridiplantae; phylum Streptophyta; class Pinopsida; order Cupressales; family Cupressaceae; genus Sequoia; species Sequoia sempervirens. The sequence continues at coordinate 29,154 of VDFB02035556.1, read as the reverse complement.
TACCTTGATAAACCGAAGTAGAATGAAGCAAGTCCCACAGTGAGATCTTAGCTGGAGTAACTCAAAGTTGCTCGATAGGATCGTAACCACTAGCTGCTTTAGTCATAGGTTTAGGTGCTTGAAGAAGTCTTGGTTGTTTATTAATGTTATTCTCATAAGTATGGGCTACCACTCTATAAGAGGGAGCCATAGAAAGATTAAGAGAATCACTATCAAATGGAACACTATCGATAGAACAAATCATGTTAGGAGGACTAGTTAGAGTCATGTAAATGACCGGTCTCTTAGGCCTTTGAGGGGCAGTAGAGACATAGATTATATTTATAGAATAATCACAACCAGTAGAGTGATTATTCGAAGAAATATTATTGACATCGACCCAAACAAGATCAAATGTGGAAGGATATTTATCGTTCGCTAGTGCATCATATCTATAGGAGAATGCATTGGAATAGATAAGAAATTCATCATTAAAAAATGCAATGTCTCTGGGAGAGAGTGCATTGGAGGGTATAAGAGATTCATCATTCATGAATGCATCATCTCCAAAAGAGGGTGCATTGGAATGAATGAAAGGCTCATTACTCAAAAATGCATCATCTCTAGAAGAGAGTGCATTAGAAAAAAGATGAGATTCATCATGCACCAATGTGACGTCTCTAGAAGAGAGTGCATTGGACTAAAGATTAGATTCATCATTCACCAATGCAATGTCTCTAGAAGAGAGTGCATCAGGATGAAAAGATTCATCATTCACAAATGCATCATCTCTAGAAGAGAGTGCATATGAATGAATAGAAGGTAGAGTAACATTAAGAAATGTATCAATGATTTCATCTTTCTTGCAACAAAATATCCTCTGAAGGAAGAGGACTTTTGTGAGAAGGATCAAAGATATCAAGTGACATAGGCAAAGCCAAGTCACCATCACATGCATGAAATGGAATATCATTAAAATTTTGAACAAAATTAGATATTGAACAAAGAAGATATTAAATTCATTTTGGGGTGAAAGAACTAAGAAAAACCAAAAAATCTAGATTTTCTAACTTTTTTGGTATTTTCTAGGTTCTAGTAATTCATGTTTTTAGAGGTCTTCAGAGCAAAATTTGAGGTCAGAACTTGCGTCGGTCCTTAAAATTCGACTGCCAAAGGCACTAGTACTTTAGGGACTAAACTAATTCTCTAGGAGACCTCTCCAATGGTGCAAGCGATTCTTTTCTAGGTTCTAGTAATTCACGCTTTTAGAGGTCTTCAAAGCAAAATTTGAGGTCAGAACTTGCGTCGGTCCTCAAAATTCAACTCCCGAAGGCACTAGTATTTTAGGGAATGAACTAGTTCTCTAGGAGACCTTTCTAATGGTGCAAACGGTTCTAAACTCCGAGCACCAAGTCAAAAGTTATGACCCCGCCAAGTAGGGGTAAGTAAATTTCTAGTTTTTTTAAAAAATATCCTTCTTCACATCGGGCTCACCAAAATGTAGAGAAGGGGAATTCACTACTCATGAGTTCTCTTCAAAGAGCCTCATGGGGTGAACTGCCCTAAACTACCTCAAGGAACAATGTGAAAGTTTTAGAATCAGAAAGAGTAGATCACAAAGATTTTTTGGACAAACTGACAAGCTCTCATCCAAAGGATGTCAACGTAGAATACAAATGACAACGCAACACACTGGTGTCCTAGAGGTGTGTTGGTGTCTCATACAAACCAGAAAGTGAATTTTTCACAGGAAAATAGCAAAGTGGCTACTTCTACTCTGATTGTTAAAAACCTTAGAATGCAGGAAAGTAACAAAAGTGATAGAACTGAAATAAAGTAGAATATAAATGATAAAGATAAGGAGAAGAAAGGAAGAAGATGCTCACAACAATCCAAGTAATGAAGCCTCCAACTAGTAGATATCTTCAATACCTGCGTCTATAAGATTTGGAGAAATTGTTGGGGTTGTATAGGGGTTTGCCTCAGTCAAACCCCTATTTTGGTGTTCCCACATCCATGGAAATCCATATAGAAAGAGAGAGAGAGAGTAATCGAAATGGAAAAAGCATGTGGTGAAAGCAAAACCCGCTTAGGAGTAGAACCCGCACTACCAAGTATGAGTGATAAAAGCAAACCCAGCTCGAGGAGGAGAACTCGTATCACAAAGTAAGGATGCAAATGGTACGGGATATGGAATCCCAGGATGCTCAAAGGTACAAAGAACAATGTAGACATGCAAGGCTTAGGAAGCCAAGGAGGGAAGCAAAGAAAGCTACAAGAGCCAAGAGTGTTGTTGTAATGAGCTTATGAAAACTTGAGAGTACTACAAAGGGTGGTGGAAGAGAAAGCTAGAAATTGGAATGAAGCTAGAGTGAAGCTAAAAGCAAAAGAGTGGAGCTAGAAGAAGTTAGAGAGAAAAATGAGATGAAAGGATAGCTTTTAATGAAAGAAAAGAATCTTCTCCAGGCGTTAGAAGGCATCCTGGGCCATTACCACCAAAAAAAGGTGAGGACAAGTGGCAAGCATTCTTGGAGACAACTATTTGAGCGTTGAAACATCGCAGAACACTAGCATGGTGCACAAACATCTATGTGACACACTAGTGTTCGAACATGTCACGCTAGAAAAAAACAAGAACAAGAAAAGCACAAGGGCTAACACAAAGCTAAGGCACAAGGATAGTTGCTAAAAAGGGGTGTTGAAGCATCCTGAGAAGGGAAAAGGTTGATGCAGGGGCTAAGAAGAGCCTACACAAGATGCTAAGGGAGTGGACACTAAAGCAGATATGAAAATGTATGTGAAATTGTGAGGGGTGCAATTTTATGACTATATAATAATAATAGAAGGTTTTTCACTTGATTCAAATTCTAAATTTCTAAACAAATGTCTTTAGAATAGAAAAAACATTCATGTTTTAAAGTTCACACCTAAGATGTCCCCAAATGTGCAAAAATGACTCAAGATTCTCTTGAGACATAACAATACAATCTCTCCAAGATTTTTTTAGTGAACTGGTGGTTCAACATGGAATGATGTGGGGCTTATTCGTAGTATACTTTGCCTCTTCAAAGGAAAGGTAATTGGTTCCTGGTGTCAAGCTTTAGATGTGGGGATAACACTCCTTCTCGGTCAAGCCTTGGTTCATCTTCTTCAATCCCCTCTTTGAACCTCTCAATATCATACCAGTTTGGGTTAGGCTACCAAATATTCCTCTTTAGTTATAGGAAGACTCCTATTATGAGGCCATTGGAAATATAATTGGTTGCTTCCTAAAGGTTGATTTTACTACTTCATAGGTCACTCTATATTTTCTCGTATTTTTGTAGACATCCTTTATATCTAAGGTTCTTCACAAGGATATTATTTTGAAGGTGATGGATAGAATTTGGACTCAATTTCTTGAATATGAGGGTCTCCCCTTTATATGTAGATGATATTTTTCCATTGGACACTTGGCTTCATATTTTTTACTCTCTTGATGCAAGGGCATGACTATATGGTGGTGAAATTATCACACCAATCACTTGGCTATTAATGTTTCTTATGACAAATCTTCTAAAGGTGTTGGTTCTTCTCCTCACATCCACCCTACAACGAGTCACATTCATAAGGGGGTTGTTCATATGGATGGTGTGACTCTAATGAGTCCTCTTAAAACTCCTTTGAATACTATTGGTGAATCCCACCCAACTCCTAATTCAATTGCTTAACCTTATATTTCCATTGTTTCTATTATACCCTCAACTTCAATATGATACTTTTTTTCTCTTGAGCTTGTTGATTAATGGTTGGCATAATAGAAATTCCTCTATTTAATTTTCACTCATAGATGGTCCCTTTGAGGGGGTGTTCCCCACTTTTCCTAGGTTAGAGGATGTAGAAGATAACACTTCTTGGAGAATTGTTCAAAGGTGGAAGAAATGTCTTCCCAAATTGGTGTCTCAATCACACACCAAAGTTAAGGGTGTGAGATTGAATAGGGTAGGGTTTGCCATTGTTTAGGCTAGATCCTTGGGTTTTTTTTTATGCTTAGAAACTTGGTTGCAATTTTATTTGTTCTTTACTTGGAAGATTGGCTATAGTTGTTTTGTTTATGTCCCATATGAGATTTTTTATATTAGATTTGAGATATTCTATCTGATGTATAGGGTTTATGGTCCCTTAAAAATAAAATTATCTTAATCAAAATATGGACTGATACTAAAATATACATTCAAATATTGTTCATATGCAATACCAAATCCCTTCCAAAGTGAAATTCAATTTGAATAGTACAAAATTTGAAGGAAAAATTGACACCATAGTGTTGGATACTTAGATTCAAAAATTTGAGGCATGCTTCTCTATCAAAAATTTAATTATGTGGAGATGATTTTTTAATGGGTGGGTTGTGAGTGACTTTATTTTTCTATCACACATTTTTCAAGTGAGTTTTCCTTCCACAACAACATCGAAACTTGGTGATGATTACCTCATATGTGTGTGTCCTAGTTTGCACACCCTTTTTATTTGCAAGTACTTTTAGTTGCACGTTCATACGGTATTGGTTCTCCTACATGCACTTTTTGGTTTTACATAGTTTTAGTGTACCTGTATTGCCTCTCCCTTTCCACATCCATGGTTTCTACTTTTGGTGATAATGCTTCCTTGGTTTGTTTTGGACTGATCTATGTATCTAGTTCTTGTTCATATGTACTAGGAAAATGCAATAGTTGGTTACCCATGTATTTCAATGAGATGGAGAATTTATAATATGAAAACTCATGAATTTCAGTGAGATGGAGAATTTATCATATGGAAACTCTTGCATTTATAGAGGCAGCCTTCCGTCTTCATTTGATCAATGTTCTTCAAACTATTGGTACCTATATTTTCAACTTTCCTCTTGCATGTTGAGTAGTGTTGTTGGGGTCACTCGCGCAAATTCATGTACCATTTGTATCTTCAAGAACTAGATGTTTGTCTTTGTTTTCCATTTGATTCAAGTAGTGTCATTGGGGACACTCATACAGATTAATTTCTTCTTAATCTTGATCATCATCTATTTTAGAGGAGGTTATTCATTTTAGAACTATATCAATCATCTTTCGACAGTTGTCTACAACTTATTCGTACTTCAATGATGTTCTTCTTGCTTATTTTTATTAGGATTTTTTTTTGGTTGGAGGATTCTTAGTCCTTCACATTGGTTTGGAGGCTTTTTAATCATTCATTTGCCTTTCTCTCTTTTGAAGAGGATTTTTTCCCATGAGGCTTTCTCCCTTTTTCTCCAATTGTGAGAGATTATATTGTTTGTACATGGGTACCTCATCATGCCTTGTTTGTTGGGACCCATCATGTATTCTATTTTTAGGGTTTTTTAGCTACTTCCTAAGTTCATCTTAAGGGGGGTGTTGGAGTAATAATGCATTAGCTAATAATTAATTAATATTTAATTGATTATTAGTCTAATTCATTTCATGCACTTAAGATAAACTTAGGAGTGCTTTTTTATGTCTCATGTCATAGGATGAGGACACATGTAATGATCTTGTTTTATCCTCACCTAGGGTTTCTAGGTTTATTATCCTTTTATAAGGATTCTTTATTGTATAATAATTAAGATGCACATTCATAATGATTCATGATTTTTTGGATCAATAGCTATTGGTCTGCATATATTTTATATTCTCTCTTTCTATGATAGGTGTTTGATTGTAGGCGATCTTTGGGAGTTGTGGAGTTGATTTTTCCAACTTCAACAATCTTGATCCTATTAAAACTTGGAGTTCAATTGTTAGTGTTTAGGAGGATTATTACCCCCTTCAACACTATGATGATGAGTACATGAATTTTTAATAATTGTAATGGGGTAAGGAGTAATTATTTAAGAGCACACCAATGAGGTTCGTGAATAATTTGTGCACAAACATGAGAACACCCTAGAGTAACATATTCACTTCAAAATATAGTTCCTAACTTTAGACATGAGGTAAGAATTTTAAAATGAATCCAATATTGAAGTGAAGGTCGAGGTAAAACATAAAATTTCCTTATATAAGAACAACCCATGTATGAATCCAATCCATTTATGTATAACTAATATTCCCTTATGTAGAGGAAATAATAGAATTAAAAATTCTTTGCATCAAATACTAAACTATCAACATTTTTCTCACCAAACAAGGGAAATGAAAAGAAGAAGCAACATAGTGATATATTGTTTTATTGTTATTGCATTATTTTCCACAAGGAAATTGAATATCCCATACAATAATGATTGAATTCACAAGCCACATTAGAGTCTACACAAGCTAGGAAAACTTATCCAATGATAACACATCTTAATTCTAGCATAGTTCTTATTGACACTTCAGAGAATTGTGAGTGTCTCTTTCACCTAAAGTGCTAGGAAAATTCATAATAACTCCATATCACCATCAACAATAAAATATATAAGATCATCTCTCACAAAAAAGTTAAGTGTTGAGTTATTTCCCTTGGAACACACCTATAACCATACTCTTTGGGATGACTACAATAAGACAATGAAATTTTGGGAAGAAAACAATGTAATTTCAAGTATATACTCAAACCCATGCATGACCCTACCACTCATGTTGTTTCCTTGCTATAATTTTACAACACACTAATTGTGAGGTCATGTGTTTATGATAGAGATGATGTTTATTAGGAAAAGAAACAACCATGGACGGTGTGATGAACACACACTTATATTGAGAGGGGGGTGAATCAATATAACCAAAATTTTCCCAATTTAAAACTTTAATAAAACAGAAAAAATCATGCAAGATATGATAATTAAGAAAAAAATGAGAATACATTTTTTACGTGGAAACTCTTGTGGGAAAAACCGCAACAAGAGACACCAATCCCATCTTATGCAATTTGTGAGCACCAACCCACTGGAGACACCAATCCCCACAATTCGTAGGTACCAACCTACTATGCAATATAATTACTATCTTCTTGTGATTATCCTCTTCAATGGATAATGAACAATCTCATTTAAATTTATAAATTTTCTCTTAAAAAATATCTTGTATTCTTCTTTATAGATCTGCCATTATTTCTTCACAAAAATCTACCTTGATATCTTCTATATTTCCTTAAATCTATTAGTGCTTATATGTTTTGTCTTTTATTCCACACATGCTTCAAATTTCAAAATGCAATAAATATTTATATCTTCACACCTCAATGAGAAGACATACCTCTTGAAACTATGATGTCCTTATGAAGTGTCATATCTCTTTGTTTACCAAACTGATTGTTGCTCAAAAAATGTTTCCTTATATATCATACACTGCACTTAACCAACCCATTATTTATATGGAATTTTGGGTGAACCAAATAGGGAAGTCGACCCCTCTAATAATAAATTAATTTAAATCAATTTTTAGTTTCTTTTTGGGCACCATAATAAGTGGGTTGGCCCTATGATTTAAATATTAATTTAATTCAAATTTTCTTTTTAAATGTGGGCACAAGGAAGTCGGCCTCATCAAATAAATAAATTTTGTTTATTAATATTATTTATTAAGCAAATATTCTATTCTTGGAGACATGGGATCTGCTTCAACAATAACATCTCATGGTCCTTCTTTGACATCAATGACAATAATCCAACAATCTCCCCCTTTGTCATTGATGGCAACCTCATTTATGCAATCTACAAAACACACTACTCACCCTATCTTTGTTGCTCCCCTATCTATGTACTTCTCCCCCTTTGACATCAATGGAAAAGGAGTGCATGAAACTGTTGTCACATGAAATTACACCCTCCTGAGCACGAAGCTTAGCATTCCAATGACACAATGGAAATGACCTCAAGGTGTGGGACCTTAGTGTGTATGAGGTCAAATCTCTAGAGAAGGTTGACTTCCTTTTTCAATCCTAGTGCAATGTACTAGTCCAACCCAACACATGAAAAACTACCACTATCCTACTCTAATAGATCATAGGGGAAAAGGGGAGAAGGAATGCATGAAAGGAAAATGGAGGTGGTACACCAAGATAGAAGGTTATTTCTTCTTGGCCAAGATTGAACAGTACATCAAAGAAGGGGACCAAAGGACTTCTACAACTCTTTGTTTGGTTGAATTTTAGAGGCATACAAGAAGGTTAGGGTTTGACAAGGAACTGGAAGGAAAGATGGTTTCACAACCAACAACTGTAAACAATTTAACACAACTTACATACATGAAAAATACAAACAAACACTCAGATATTCAAGATAATAAACTTACTCAAACACAAAAGAGCTAAGAAGAATAAAAATTGATCCATTCCATTAATGTAGAGGCAAAAATCCAATCTTTACAATGGAAGAGTGTAGAATACAGTCTGAAAAAAAAAAACCCCAAAGGAGCCAGAGGAAGAACCAACCTTCTATCTTGGTGTACCACCTCCATTTCCCTTTCATGCATTCCTTCTCCCCTTTTCCCTTGTGAGCTATTAGAGTAGGATAGTGGTACATTTTCATGTGTTGGGTTGGACCAACACATTGCATTGGGATTGAAAAAGGAAGCCAAACTTCTTTAGAGATTTGACCTAATATGCACAAAGGTCCCACACCTTGAGGTCATTTCCATTGTGTCATTGGAATGCTGAGATTTATTCTCAATAGGGTGCAATTTAATGTGACAATATTTTTTGGCATTCCCGGTGGGACTACTTCTTTCTGTTGAAGAATCTGGGGTTTTCTTCAATGTATTTTTCCTTTTGAGGCATATCTTCAAACACCATGGTGACTCTGTTCAAAATAAGTTGGTTCAAGCAACCTAGTTTCATTTCATACCATTTACAAAGTGGTGCCTTCTTTAAAGTTTTAGCCTTTGGAGGCATTCTTCAAGCACATGGCAACTTTACAACTCAATTTGGGTGACTCTTTTGGTATGTACCCAAAATATTTGGTTGGGTAGTTCTTTGCTCTTATTTTGTAATTTTTGAGGTGTTTCCTATGCATTAAAATGTCATATTTTAATGGAAACCACATGTACACTCCACTATTTCATGATAATGCTATCTTTGTTCCTCCCAATCAACCATATCAGGCTGGTCATACCTCCCATTTCATTCGGAAGAACCATGTTATTGTGGGTTCTCAACCTTCTCAAAATGCATATAACCCACCCCACCTTGCTCAGTCTTCTTGGATGCCTACATATTCTTATCAGCAACCCCAAGAGACTCATCATTTTCAAAATTAGCCTTGTGTCTCTCCTACTCAACCTCAATTTTTTGATAATTTAATTGCAACTGAAATCACAAGCATTTTGCTTGATTTTAAGAGACAACTAGTTGAGATTAGGGAGCTGAAAGAGCTTGACCTACAATAGGAGGAGTGGGATAATCAAGCCTATTAGAGGTAGCAAGGTTATTTCCCATAGCAGGACAAGCTTGTCCATCAAGCTCATTATTTGCAACAACAAAATTTAAATGCTCAATGGAGGTATGAGCAACATTTGGAGGCACAAAGAAGGCAACAACAAGAGAAGTATAAAATAAAGGATGGTTTTGCTAGACAAGAGAAACTTAGACTTTCCCTTTCTCTAGCACAAATTCCTAAGACTTAGGCAGCCCCTTGTGTGCCTAGTTTCAAACAAACACCTCCACTTGTTCTAGAACAACCTGCTAAGGAGGAGGTAAGAAAATATAAATTCATAAGTTTCAAAAATTCTAACAAGCCTCTTGAAACTTCTATTAACCCTCCATTTGTTTTAGAACAAACTATTGTGCAAGAGGTTTGCAAGCACAAATTTTTTAGTTTCAAGAATCCCAATCAGCCCCTTGAAACTCCCATTCAACCTCTTGTACCATCAAGCAGATCTTCTATGTTGGAAATCCTAAGTTTTGCGAGCCTCTGTTCCTCACAAGAACCTATCATTGAGGAGGTTGCTATTGTGGAGCCTTCATGTGCTCAAGAAAATGAGTGTCTTGGTTTGTTGCAAGAAAAAAATGAAGATGAAACAGTGTTGCAACAACAAGATACTAAAATAGTAAAGATAATTGATGCAATAGAGGAATTAGTCCTCTCATTTGATACCCTTCCTTGTTTTGTTGAAGATGAGGAGGATAGATTAGCTATACCTAGATCAGTTGAAGCCTACGAACAACTTGGTTTGGGTTTGATGGTTGAAGATAACTCCATGGTTTTGGAGCAGCAGTAGTAGACGTGTTTAGCCCATGTTACAGTGGATGAAGATCCACTATCTATTGAGGTCTGTAGTTCTAAGGTGTAGGATCTCTTTTGAGATGATTTAGAAGCCTTTTTGTCAAGCTTGGATGCCAATCTTTCACCCCCAAAAGAGCAGCTTTGTGGGTAGCAGTATAAGAATGAAGAAGCAGTAGAGGATGTGGCAACCATTACATGCCACGAGTTTGATTTTTTTGCAGCTAGTTGCTAAGAAAGAATTGACACAAAGAGGCAATATGAAGAATTTAGTTCTTCACTTGAAGTGTCTAAAAAATTCTAGGTTTGTGTTGATGAAGTATGCATCAATACAAGTAATTTGGTAGTTATTGAGTAGCCACACATTTGGTTGGAGAGTGATGCTCCCATTGCTCAATTTGTTTGGATGTACGAGTTTCAAAGTTTATCTTTTGAGGTGCATGAGGAAGGTATTTCTTGTGCAAATAAAAATCAGATTTGGAATTTTGTACATCACCATGTGAGTTGGAAACATTCTACTTTTGTTTTAGCTCATGCATTGAGGAGGTCAGTGATGGTGACATTGGCCCATCCTTTTGTGAGGTGAGTTCTCTTCTCTCTACAAAAGGTTTTTTCTTGGATGTTGACTTGCCTTCAAAGTGTTTCACCCCTGTTGATATATGTTCAATTGAGACACTAGTGTTAGATGAATCTAACACTTGTATCATATGGTTCCCTTGCAATGGAAAAAATTACAATGATGCGATCCTTCGCCTTGCAAGCGTTTTGTGCAGTTACATGCATGTTGGCAGCAATTTTCAGTGGTTGCAACTAGGTGTGGTCTACAACTATGGTTTGAGGGAGATCAACTCCTTCAAAAGGTTCATCTTTGACAGAGCCAAGCTTCCATTCTCTGCTTTCTATTAGTTTATGTATATATTGTAAATATCTTGCTTTTCATGAATTGCATTTGCACACCTTGCATTCTCCTTAAGGGAATGTATGTTCTAGCTTTCATGATTTCCTCCAAGTGTAGTTGCACATGTTTTGTTTTGCTTTGAGGAGGCCCAACTTTTAAGTTTTCCCCTTCATGACTCTGTGCCTAATGGATTGATAAGGCCTTTGGATCCCATGATTAACAGACAATCATCCCACATAGGTTTCCATTAATGTTGATATTTCATGCCCCCCTTTCATGTCCCATCATTGATAACCGATCTAAGAGATCCCCCATGGGCCATCTTGCATGTTTTCTCCTTCAAGTTTCCTAAAATTGGTTAAGTCCCATATTTTTTTGGTTTTTGGGTTGTCGCTTACTTGCTTACCTTGCATGCTTTCTCCATCGCTCTTTCTCCTTCTTCTCTTCCTTCCCCTTTTTCTTCTAAGTGTTTCAGGTATCAGCTTTCAACCTTACCCTTTACCCTCTACTAATCTCTAAAGGTAAGCCTTCGGCCTTACCTCCGACACTAAAGCTTGATTAAGTTTCAAGACTTTTCTAAGTCTTGGTTTGTCAGACTTTGAGGATCAACCTTCCCTCTTTCCTCTTCCATCCTTGCACCCTTATTCTATCAGCCTTCAACCTTCACCCTTCACTCTTGCATCTTACCTCTTACCTTTGGAGGTAAGAGGTAAGTCTTCCCTTCGATTCCCAAAAAGTTGGATTTTCTGGCTTTCAGTCATGAGCTTCTTCAGAATGTCAAAGGGACCATTCCTTTGGTCCTGCTGATGTTCAATTGTCTCTTTGATGATTTTCTCTGAATTGAACTAAGTGTTGAATGCTTTGAGCTTCAAGGTTAATGCTTCTCCCTTACTTCCAATTTTTGGAGGTAAGCTTTCCCTCTTACCCCCAATGTTTCCTTTATTCTTCGTGGTTCCTTGCTCCTCCTTTCTTCTAAGTGTGCAGTAAGCGGTAAGCTTGATGCCAACCCTTGACGATATGTAGTTTTCGATGCTTTGGACCATTTAATTAATAGGCTTGTAAAGGCCTCCTTTTGGGCCTGACACCCTGACATTCTTGTGGATTTGGCATGTTTCTAGGTGATGACATTAATGTGCAACCACTTTTGAAAACCTAGATCTGATTCTTGAGCTTCAAGGACAACATGAATTGCATCATCTGACTCCTACAGGTGGATTTCATGTGCACCCATGCTCATTCATTGTCTCTTGTTGAATTTCTTGGCGGATCTATTCCCTAGTCACATCTTTCACAGAATGGATCGAATCTTTCACGCACAGACTTCATTGCTAACCCTAGTTAGGTTTAGGGCTTAGTTTTTTCTTCTAAGTTATTCTTGATCTATAAAGGTAAGAAATGTATTCATTTCAAGGGTTTTTGGTTCTTCCTTTAGCTCCTGTAGGGTTTTTCTTTTGTAGACTGTATTTTACACTCTACCATTGTAAAGATTGGATTTTTTCCTCTACATTAATGGAATGGATCAAATTTTCCTCTTATCAACTCTTTTGTGTTTGAGTAAGTTTATTTCCTTGCATATCTAAGTGTTTGTTTGTATTTTTCATGCATGTATGTTGTGTTAAATTGTTTACAGTTGTTGGTTGTGAAACTATCTTTCCTTGCAACACCTTGTCAAACCCTAACTTCTTGTATTCCTCTGAAAGTCGACCAAACAAAGAGTTGTGAAAGTCCTTTGGTCCCCTTCTTTGATGTACTGTGCAATATTGTCCAAGAAGAAACAACCTTTCCATCTTGGAGTATCACCTCCATCCTCCCTTTCATGTTATCCTCCCCTTTTCCTTGTGAGATGTTAGTGGTAGGATTTCATGTGTTGGGTTGGACCAGAACTTTACACTGGGATTGAAAAAGGAAGCTGACCTTCTCTAGAGATTCAACCTCATACGCGCAAAGGTACCACACCTTGAGGTCATTTCCATTGTTCCAATGGAATGCTAATCTTTGTGCTCAATAGGGTGCAATTTTATGTGATAAAATGAATTATGATATCATAAAATGATAAGCTCCCCCTAAGGAGTACATCACCTTAGTGACCAACTGAAGATGGTACAACTCCTAATTTCTATCTTAGAAACTCAAAAGTATCTTTTGGAAGTGGCTTGGTGAAGATATCTGCTATTTATTCTTGGGTAGCAACATATTCCATTTTGACTTGCTAATCAACTACCTATTCCCATAAGAAATGATACTTGAGGGGAATATGTTTGGTCCTAGAGTGCATAACTAGATTCTTTGGGATATTAATTACACTTGTATTGTCACAAAATATATAAATTGGACCCTCATACTCAACCTTAATGTCCTTCAATGTTTGCTTCATCTAGAGGACTTATGTGCAATAAGCTACTGTTGCAATATATTCTACTTCTGTTGTGGATAGTGATATATATGCCTACTTCTTAATCATCCAAGATACAAGATTCTTACCAAGTAAGAATGCTCCTCCACTAGTACTCTTTCTATCATCTACAATACCAACCCAATTTGCATTTGCGTATGTCGTTAAAGTGAAGTCTTTACTTCTTGGATACCATAAAACAAAGTCTAATGTACCTTTAAAATATTTGAATATCATTTTAACTACATATACATGAGTTTCCTTGGGTGCATCTTGAAATCTTGCAACCATGTCCACTGCTTGAATAATATCTTTTCGTGAAGCTGTAACATAAAGTAGACTTCCAAACATTAATCTATAGATTGATTGATTTACATCAAGAGACTCATCATCTTTACTAAGCTTGCAACCTATAACCATGGGGGTACTGACTGGGTTACATTCCTCCATTTTGAGAGATGAATATTCCTTCTTTTGTATGAGAGAGTTGTAATCCTAGAAAGAAAGACAATTCCCCAAGCATGGACATTTCAAATTATTTTTGCATGTCTTGAGAAAACTTTTAGCACATCTTGTAATGACTCCCTCCAAAAATAATTTCATCCACGTACACTATGATAATCAATTGGTGATATCCTTCATTTTTGAAATATAAGTTGCTATCTGCATTACCTCTATTGAACCCTTTCTCTTGTAAATACTTATCCAATCTAGAATACCATACTCTAGGAGCTTGTTTTAAATCGTAAAGATCCTTTTTAAGCTTACATACACAATCTCCATTTTTTGACGAGAGAAATCCTTTAGATAGTTCTATATATGTACTTCCTCTTCTAAGTGTCCATTTAAGAAGGATGATTTCAGATCCATTTGATATACTTTGGAATCTTTGTAACATGCAAAGGCTAAAAAACATTCTTATAGCTTCAAGGCATGCAACTGGAGCAAATGTTTCTTCAAAATCAATTCCTTCCACCTAAGCATACCCCTTGCAAACCAATCTTACCTTATTCCTTACAACTTGGTCATTCTCATCTAGATTATTTTGAAAAACTCACTTTCTACCAATAACTTTCTTATCCTTGGGTCTTGGAACAAGTTCCCAAGTCTCAATTTTCTCAATTTGGTTCAATTCTCCCTCCATGTGTTTTATCTAGAATTTATCTTCACTTGCTTCCATGAAGGCCCTATTGGAATATGGCTTCTAGTGTTGTCATTGATGGAAACCTAAGTCATTATCTCAGTCCACAAATCATAATTTGTTCATACCAGTAGACAGAGTGAAGAACAGTGCATTACCAGAAGTAAGAGTGAAAAATAGGGTATCCGACTAGTATGTTGATTTGTATGCTTCGCCGGATTATCATTTTACATTTTGGATCTTGAGGAAGTCTATTAGGAATCTATATTATCTTTTTTTCAAGTTTCTTGGTGTTTCATTAATTGGTGTATGAGTTATGAGATCCAGTAAAATGGTTTTTCTATTTATTTGTTCATGTTGGCCGACTTAGTGCATGTGGTGTGTCATAGATGTATAAGGAGTAAATTTTTAATTGTTTCTACGTTTGAGAATTTTTTTTGGGGTCCCAACTATACCTTAGCTGACTTTGATGGATGTGCATCATATATCAAATGTGAATTGAGTCAACAATTGGAAATTTTTTTGTTTTGTTGAAAGCTGCCTTGAAGTACTTAAATCTTTGTAGCGGATATATATATATATATATATATATATATATATATATATATATATATGATTTCAAGTAATTCATTTTGAGTATATATGTATGGATGTATGAATGTGTAGAAGTGTGTAAGTATGATTGAAGAGCAAAGTAGATGTATGTGCAAATATCAGAAGATTAGTTGAGCAAATTTTTGCGTGTGTAAAAGAGTTTTTTATGAAGCAAATTAAAGCAAAGCAGAGCAGAAGTGCAGAATTGGACAAAAGGTCTAGAATTAGATTAATGTGCTTAATTTGAAAGATAATCTAGAATTTGTAGATGTTATCTTCTCAGTTCAACTTTTGTTGTAATCCAAACATTTTTGTAAGGTGGTGAGCCTTCTTTCTTTTGAGCAGTGAGCTCTAGGTAGTGTGCTTGAATGCATGTGCATTCCTTTTCTTCATACTTTTAATAGAGTATAAATTGTGGATTGACCTCCACCGTGGTTTTTCCCCTGATAGGGTTTCCACATAAAAATCTTGGTGTTATGGTGTTTTGATTATTTCCTTCATGTGCTTGCATCTTTACTTTTGTTAAAATGTTGTAAATGGTTTAAGATCTAGAATAAAATATAAAAAATGTTGAACACTGATTCACCCCCTCTCTCAGTGTTCCTTGAGTCCAACAATTGGTATTGGAGCTTTGGTTCCTCTATAGAATTTTAACAGCTTGAGGTGGATCTTGGAATGCAATGGACTTTGGTGGTCTTAAACAAAAACTTTTGGTGGCACTTGATGATCTTGATCAGTCTAAAGCAAAAGTCATGAAATTGAAAGTAAATCTTGGAGAGTTTGAAAAATTCATTCAATCATTGAAGGATAAAATCAATGAGTCAAGAGAAAAGCGGAAGGAACTATGTGATCAACTGAAGCAAAAAGAAATTAAATGTTTGAAAGATGTTCACTTGAATTAGACCCTAAAAGAAAAAATTGAAGAATGTGAAAAGCTTGCTAGAGACAATGTTGCTCTAAAGCTTGAGATGGAATCTATGGCGATGAAGTGAACTAAGGAGAGTGAAGAAAGAAAGAAGAATGAGGAGAATCTGGCTCAGTCCTTAAAAGAAAAATATGAAGAATGCAATAGATTTGATAGTGAATTCATTTTGCTAGAGATTGAAGTGCAACAATCCAAAAGTAATGAACAAGAAATTGAAAGATAGATAGTTATTCTTAGAGATGAAATCATTACTGCAAATAAATACAAGGAGAAATTTAGGATCAGTTCTGCTAAGCTTGATGAGTTGACTAAAGGCTAGAATAATGCAAATGACAAGAGAGGTCTTGGATATGAGAAGGGAGAAAGCTCCAGATCTGAATATAAGGATTCCAAACAAAGAAATCAGATAAATAGAGGCAGAAGGTATCCGACAAAACAACCTAATGCTCAAAAGTTTAAGTGTCATTGCTTTTCTTGCAATAAATTTTCTCACATGGCTTCTCAGTGTAGAGGAAAAATGAAATCAAGCAAACCATCATTCTCAAGCCAGTGCTTTAATTGTGATAAGTTTGGTCACAAGTCAAGTGAATGCAAAAATATGATAAACAACTTTCATAGAAACATCAGATGCTATTTATGCAACAAATTTGGGCATATTGCTAATCAATGCAGATCAAAAGAAAATCAATGGAATGAATGGTCTAGATAGAGAAATCCTATGTGTTACAATTGCAACAAATTTTGTCACATTACAAGTTTTTGCAGGGACAAAAATATGGAAAAAAGAGGTCCAATATACAAAGGAAAAATTTCACAGAAAGATGATAAAGGAAAAGAAAAGGTAACTGTGGAAGAGATAAGAGATCAGATGAAGAAAACATGGGTAAGGAAGAGTGAATCTGATGAAGGAAATAAGCCCGCACCAGAAGCAGGTTCCAGTAATTCCTCCAGAAATTGATCTTAGGCCATCAACTTAGGGAAATTTTTTCAAGAAAAATCCTTTAATCCCCTATCAGGAGTTGGCACTGGAATGCAAAAAATTGTCAGTAATTGTGCAAGTGGTTTACAAATGTATCGGTGGTCACTTGTGTAGAAATTTGTAAAGTGGAATGTCCGCAGAAGAATTTTTCCATTGTTGTTTGAGAAAGCAGAAGTACCTGGGATGCCTAGGGAAAACATTTAATGTGGCAAAAAGGTTAGGTACATGAATTATAAAAGGGTATTTGGAGCCCTCATTTGTCACTGTGCATTGAAAGAGAATAGAAGGAGAACATTTGCAATATAATTTTGAAGTAGTCAAGTCAATTCGACGGTGAACTTATCAGGTATTTCAATTGTTTGTTCAACACGAAAAGAAAAATGTTGCAAATCAAAGGAATGGTAAATTTGGATGAATATAGTAGTGAGAAGATTAGGGATGTGAAAAATTTGTTTCCGGCCCATGAATTGAAATGGCTTGAAGGAGTGAAACACAAAAGTTTGGACATTTGGAGTGAATTTCCATATTTTGACAACACGGAAGTCATTAAGTTTATCTTGAATAGATTGAATGATGACATTCTAACTTTGGATAAACCCTATCTTATTTCGAAAGAGGTGATCAAGAATCTAGCTGGTTTGTGCAATGTTGGGGATATTCTGAAAAAGAAGTTGATTTAGAACAAAGAAGTCAAAACCCTAACCAGAGTAACTAGAGATTAGAGGGCTTTGATAATAGCAATAATCAAATATCTGATAACAAGGTACATTGTGCATGGAATCTCATACAAAATATTTTTCAAGAACAAGGAAGGCGCAACCTTGACAAGCGCAATTTACATCTCTCACAAAATGATAATGGAGGATGAAGATTTTGATATGCGTGGTTTGCTAAAAAATCAATTGATGGAAAATGTACAACTGACAAAGGAGGTAGATTACCCCTTCAGGTTTGGTACATTGGTCAAATGTCTTGTGATGTATTTTCTAAATTGCTTTCCTCAAATCAGTAATGTTGTGTGGGAAAAGGATGTACCGGTTTGCAAACAAATTTTTGAACATTCTAATGCTTTGGGAAATTGTAAGCAAGAATATGCAAATTTCTTTAAGGAATTTCTAGGGAAGTTTGGAGCAATTAGCATTTCTATCCTGGTAAAAGCACTTGAAGTTGGATCTTCTTCCAG
>VDFB02035556.1:0-10786 GCA_007258455.2 Sequoia sempervirens | reverse complement strand
TGAAGTGTCTAAAAAATTCTAGGTTTGTGTTGATGAAGTATGCATCAATACAAGTAATTTGGTAGTTATTGAGTAGCCACACATTTGGTTGGAGAGTGATGCTCCCATTGCTCAATTTGTTTGGATGTACGAGTTTCAAAGTTTATCTTTTGAGGTGCATGAGGAAGGTATTTCTTGTGCAAATAAAAATCAGATTTGGAATTTTGTACATCACCATGTGAGTTGGAAACATTCTACTTTTGTTTTAGCTCATGCATTGAGGAGGTCAGTGATGGTGACATTGGCCCATCCTTTTGTGAGGTGAGTTCTCTTCTCTCTACAAAAGGTTTTTTCTTGGATGTTGACTTGCCTTCAAAGTGTTTCACCCCTGTTGATATATGTTCAATTGAGACACTAGTGTTAGATGAATCTAACACTTGTATCATATGGTTCCCTTGCAATGGAAAAAATTACAATGATGCGATCCTTCGCCTTGCAAGCGTTTTGTGCAGTTACATGCATGTTGGCAGCAATTTTCAGTGGTTGCAACTAGGTGTGGTCTACAACTATGGTTTGAGGGAGATCAACTCCTTCAAAAGGTTCATCTTTGACAGAGCCAAGCTTCCATTCTCTGCTTTCTATTAGTTTATGTATATATTGTAAATATCTTGCTTTTCATGAATTGCATTTGCACACCTTGCATTCTCCTTAAGGGAATGTATGTTCTAGCTTTCATGATTTCCTCCAAGTGTAGTTGCACATGTTTTGTTTTGCTTTGAGGAGGCCCAACTTTTAAGTTTTCCCCTTCATGACTCTGTGCCTAATGGATTGATAAGGCCTTTGGATCCCATGATTAACAGACAATCATCCCACATAGGTTTCCATTAATGTTGATATTTCATGCCCCCCTTTCATGTCCCATCATTGATAACCGATCTAAGAGATCCCCCATGGGCCATCTTGCATGTTTTCTCCTTCAAGTTTCCTAAAATTGGTTAAGTCCCATATTTTTTTGGTTTTTGGGTTGTCGCTTACTTGCTTACCTTGCATGCTTTCTCCATCGCTCTTTCTCCTTCTTCTCTTCCTTCCCCTTTTTCTTCTAAGTGTTTCAGGTATCAGCTTTCAACCTTACCCTTTACCCTCTACTAATCTCTAAAGGTAAGCCTTCGGCCTTACCTCCGACACTAAAGCTTGATTAAGTTTCAAGACTTTTCTAAGTCTTGGTTTGTCAGACTTTGAGGATCAACCTTCCCTCTTTCCTCTTCCATCCTTGCACCCTTATTCTATCAGCCTTCAACCTTCACCCTTCACTCTTGCATCTTACCTCTTACCTTTGGAGGTAAGAGGTAAGTCTTCCCTTCGATTCCCAAAAAGTTGGATTTTCTGGCTTTCAGTCATGAGCTTCTTCAGAATGTCAAAGGGACCATTCCTTTGGTCCTGCTGATGTTCAATTGTCTCTTTGATGATTTTCTCTGAATTGAACTAAGTGTTGAATGCTTTGAGCTTCAAGGTTAATGCTTCTCCCTTACTTCCAATTTTTGGAGGTAAGCTTTCCCTCTTACCCCCAATGTTTCCTTTATTCTTCGTGGTTCCTTGCTCCTCCTTTCTTCTAAGTGTGCAGTAAGCGGTAAGCTTGATGCCAACCCTTGACGATATGTAGTTTTCGATGCTTTGGACCATTTAATTAATAGGCTTGTAAAGGCCTCCTTTTGGGCCTGACACCCTGACATTCTTGTGGATTTGGCATGTTTCTAGGTGATGACATTAATGTGCAACCACTTTTGAAAACCTAGATCTGATTCTTGAGCTTCAAGGACAACATGAATTGCATCATCTGACTCCTACAGGTGGATTTCATGTGCACCCATGCTCATTCATTGTCTCTTGTTGAATTTCTTGGCGGATCTATTCCCTAGTCACATCTTTCACAGAATGGATCGAATCTTTCACGCACAGACTTCATTGCTAACCCTAGTTAGGTTTAGGGCTTAGTTTTTTCTTCTAAGTTATTCTTGATCTATAAAGGTAAGAAATGTATTCATTTCAAGGGTTTTTGGTTCTTCCTTTAGCTCCTGTAGGGTTTTTCTTTTGTAGACTGTATTTTACACTCTACCATTGTAAAGATTGGATTTTTTCCTCTACATTAATGGAATGGATCAAATTTTCCTCTTATCAACTCTTTTGTGTTTGAGTAAGTTTATTTCCTTGCATATCTAAGTGTTTGTTTGTATTTTTCATGCATGTATGTTGTGTTAAATTGTTTACAGTTGTTGGTTGTGAAACTATCTTTCCTTGCAACACCTTGTCAAACCCTAACTTCTTGTATTCCTCTGAAAGTCGACCAAACAAAGAGTTGTGAAAGTCCTTTGGTCCCCTTCTTTGATGTACTGTGCAATATTGTCCAAGAAGAAACAACCTTTCCATCTTGGAGTATCACCTCCATCCTCCCTTTCATGTTATCCTCCCCTTTTCCTTGTGAGATGTTAGTGGTAGGATTTCATGTGTTGGGTTGGACCAGAACTTTACACTGGGATTGAAAAAGGAAGCTGACCTTCTCTAGAGATTCAACCTCATACGCGCAAAGGTACCACACCTTGAGGTCATTTCCATTGTTCCAATGGAATGCTAATCTTTGTGCTCAATAGGGTGCAATTTTATGTGATAAAATGAATTATGATATCATAAAATGATAAGCTCCCCCTAAGGAGTACATCACCTTAGTGACCAACTGAAGATGGTACAACTCCTAATTTCTATCTTAGAAACTCAAAAGTATCTTTTGGAAGTGGCTTGGTGAAGATATCTGCTATTTATTCTTGGGTAGCAACATATTCCATTTTGACTTGCTAATCAACTACCTATTCCCATAAGAAATGATACTTGAGGGGAATATGTTTGGTCCTAGAGTGCATAACTAGATTCTTTGGGATATTAATTACACTTGTATTGTCACAAAATATATAAATTGGACCCTCATACTCAACCTTAATGTCCTTCAATGTTTGCTTCATCTAGAGGACTTATGTGCAATAAGCTACTGTTGCAATATATTCTACTTCTGTTGTGGATAGTGATATATATGCCTACTTCTTAATCATCCAAGATACAAGATTCTTACCAAGTAAGAATGCTCCTCCACTAGTACTCTTTCTATCATCTACAATACCAACCCAATTTGCATTTGCGTATGTCGTTAAAGTGAAGTCTTTACTTCTTGGATACCATAAAACAAAGTCTAATGTACCTTTAAAATATTTGAATATCATTTTAACTACATATACATGAGTTTCCTTGGGTGCATCTTGAAATCTTGCAACCATGTCCACTGCTTGAATAATATCTTTTCGTGAAGCTGTAACATAAAGTAGACTTCCAAACATTAATCTATAGATTGATTGATTTACATCAAGAGACTCATCATCTTTACTAAGCTTGCAACCTATAACCATGGGGGTACTGACTGGGTTACATTCCTCCATTTTGAGAGATGAATATTCCTTCTTTTGTATGAGAGAGTTGTAATCCTAGAAAGAAAGACAATTCCCCAAGCATGGACATTTCAAATTATTTTTGCATGTCTTGAGAAAACTTTTAGCACATCTTGTAATGACTCCCTCCAAAACTAATTTCATCCACATACACTATGATAATCAATTGGTGATATCCTTCATTTTTGAAATATAAGTTGCTATTTGCATTACCTCTATTGAACCCTTTCTCTTGTAAATAATTATCCAATCTAGAATACCAGACTCTAGGAACTTGTTTTAAATCATAAAGATCTTTTTTAATCTTACATACACAATCTCCATTTTTTGACAAGAGAAATCCTTCAAATTGTTCTATATATGTACTTCCTCTTCTAAGTGTCCATTTAAGAAGGATGATTTCACATCCATTTGATATACTTTGGAATCTTTGTAACATGCAAAGGCTAAAAAACATTCTTATAGCTTCAAGGCATGCAACTGAGCAAATGTTTCTTCAAAATCAATTCCTTCCACTTGAGCATACCCATTGAAAACCAATCTTACATTATTCCTTACAACCTGTTCATTCTCATCTACATTATTTTGAAAAACTCACTTTCTACCAATAAATTTCTTATCCTTGGGTCTTGGAACAAGTTCCCAAGTCTCAATTTTCTCAATTTGGTTCAATTATCCCTCCATGTATTTTGTCTAGAATTTATCTTCACTTGCTTCCATGAAGGCCCTATTTGCATATGGCTTCTAGTGTTTTCATTGATGGAAACCTAAGTCATTATCTCGGTCCGCATATCATAATTTATTCATACTAGCAGACAGAGTGAAGAACAGTGCATTACCGGAAGTAAGAGTGAAAAATAGGTATCCGACTAGTATGTTGATCAGTATGCTTCATCGGATTATCATTTTATGTCGTGGATCTCAGGGAAGTCTATTAGGAATCTATATTATCTTTTTGTCAAGTTTTTTGGTGTTGCATTAATCGGTGTATGAGTTATGAGATCCAGTAAAATGGTTTTTTTGTTTATTTGTTCATGTTGGCCGACTCAGTGCATGTGGTGTGTCACAGATGTATAAGGAGTAAATGTTTAATTGTTTCTATGTTTGAGAATTTTTTTTTTGGGTCCCAACTATACCTTATCCGACTTTGGTGGATGTGCATCATATATCAAATGTGAATTGAGCCGACAATTGGAAAACTTTTTGTTTTGTTGAAAGCTACCTTGAAGTACTTAAATCTTTGTAGAGGATATATATATATATATATATATATATATATATATATATATATATATATATATATATATATATATATATATATATATATATATATATATGAGTTCAAGTAATTCATTTTGAGTATGTATGTATGGATGTATGAATGTGTAGAAGTGTGTAAGTGCAAGTGAAGAGAAGAGCAGATGTATGTGCAAATATCAAAAGATTAGTTGAGCAAATTTTTGCTTGTGCAAAAGAGTTTTTTATGAAGCGAATTAAAGCAGAGCAGAGCAGAAGTGCAGAATTGGACAGAAGGTCTAGTATCAAATTAATGCACTTAATTGGAACTATAATTTGGAATTTGTAGATGCTATCTTCTCAGTTAAAATTTTGTTGTAATCCAAACATTTTTGCAAGGTAGTGAGCCTTCTTTCTTTTGAGTAGTGAGCTCTAGGTAGTGTGCTTGAATGCATGTGCATTCCTTTTCTTCATAATTTTAACAGAGTATAAATTGTGGATTGACCTCCACTGTGGTTTTTCCCCTGACAAGGTTTCCACATAAAAATCTTGGTGTTATGGTGTTTTTATTATTTCCTTCATGTGATTGCATCTTTAATTTTGTTAAAATGTTGTAAATGGTTTAAGATATGGAATAAAATCTAAAAAATGTTGAACACTGATTCACCCCCCCTCTCAGTGTTCCTTGAGTCCAACAATTGGTATTGGAGCTTTGGTTCCTCTACAGAATTTTAACAGCTTGAGGTGGATCTTCGAACACAATGGAATTTGGTGTTCTTCAACAACAGCTTTTGGTGGCACTTGATGATCTTGATCAGTCTAAAGAAAAAGTCATGAAATTGAAAGTAAATCTTGGAGATTTTGAAAAATTCATTCAATCATTGAAGGATAAAATCAATGAGTCAAGAGAAAAGCGGAAGGAACTATGTGATCAACTAAAGCAAAAAGAAAGTAAATGTTTGGAAGATATTCACTTGAATTAGACCCTAAAAGAAATAGCTGAAGAATGTGAAAAGCTTGCTAGAGACAATGTTTCTCTAAAGCTTGAGATGGAATCTATGGCGATGAAGCTAACTAAGGAGAGTGAAGAAAGAAAGAAGAATGAGGAGAATCTGGCTTAGTCCTTAAAAGAAAAATATGAAGAATGCAACAGAGTTGATAGTGAATTCATTTTGTTGGAGATTGAACTACAATAATCCAAAAGTAATGAACAAGAACTTGAAAGATAGATAGTTATTCTTAGAGATGAACTCATTACTGCAAATAAATACAAGGAGAAGTTTAGGATCAATTCTGCTAAGCTTGATGAGTTGACTAAAGGATACAATAATGCAAATGTCAAGAGAGGTCTTGGATATGATGAGGGAGAAAGCTCCGGATCTGAATATAAGGATTCTAGACAAAGAAATTAGATGAACAGAGGTAGAAGGTATCCGAAAAAACAACCTAATGCTCAAAAGTTTGATTGTCACTGCTTTGCCTGCAATAAATTTTCTCACATGGCTTCTCAGTGTAGAGGAAGAATGAAATCAAGTGAACCATCATTCTCAGGCTAGTGCTTTAATTGTGATAAGTTTGGTCACAAGTCAAGTGAATGCAGAAATATGATAAACAACTTTCATAGAAACATTAGATGTTATGCATGCAACAAATTTGGGCATATTGCTAATCAATGCAGATCAAAATAAAATCAATGGAATGAATGGTCTAGATAGAAAAATCCTATGTTACAATTGCAACAGATTTGGTCACATTGCAAGATTCTACAGGGACAAAAACATGGACAAAAGAGGTCCGATATACAAAGGCAGAATTTCATAGAAAGATGATAAAGGAAAATAAAAGGTAATTGTGGAAGAGATAAGAGATCAGATGAAGAAAACATGGGTAAGGAAGAGTGAATCTGATGAAGGAAATAAGCCCACACTAGAAGAAGGTTCCACTAATTCATCTAGAAATTGATCTTAGGCCATCGACTTAGGGGGAGTTTTTCAAGAAAAATCCTTTAATCCCCTGTTAGGAGTTGGCACTGGAATGCAGGAAATTGTTAGTAGCTGTGCAAGTAATTTACAAGTGTATAAATGGTCACTTGTGTAGAAATTTGTGAAGTGGAAGGTCCGTAGAAGAATTTTTCCTTTGCTGTCTGAGAGAGAAGAAGTACCTGGAATGCCTAGGGAAAAACATTTAATTTGGCAAAAAGGTTAGGCACGCGAGTTGTAAAAGGGTATTTGGAGCCCTCATTTGTCACTGTGTGTTGAAAGAGAATAGAAGGAGAACATTTGCAATATAATTTTGAAGTAGTCAAGTCAATTCGACGGTGAACTTATCAGGTATTTCAATTGTTTGTTGAAATCTCACTCAATTTGATGTTCAATAGAAACTTGTTCAACACGAAAAGAAAAATGTTATAAATCAAAGGAATGGTAAATTTGGATGAATATAGTAGTGAGAAGATTAGGGATGTGAAAAATTTGTTGCTAGCCCATGAATTGAAATGGATTGAAGGAGTGAAACACAACGTGGAAGTCATTAAGTTTATCTTAAATAGATTGAATTATGACATTCTAACTTTGGATAAACCCTATCCTATTTCGAAAGAGGTGATCATGAATCTAACTGGTTTGTGCAATGTTGGGGATATTTTGAAAAAGAAGTTGATATGGAACAAAGAATTCAAAACCCTAACTGGAGTAACTAGAGATTAGAGGGCTTTGATAATAGCAATAATCAAATATCTGATAACAAGGTACATTGCATATGGAATCTCATACAAAATATTTTTTAGGAACAGGGAAGCGCAACCTTGACAGGCGCAATTTACATCTCTCACAAAATGATAATGGAGGATGAAGATTTTGATATGTGTGGTTTTCTAAAAGATCAATTGATGGAAAATGTGCAACTAACAAAGGAGGCAGATTACCCCTTCAGGTTTGGTACATTGGTCATATGTCTTGTGATGTATTTTTTGAATTGCTTGCCTCAGATCAATAATGTTGTGTGGGAAAAGGATGTACTTGTTTGAAAACAAATTTTTGAACATTCTAATGCTTTGGGAAATTGTAAGCAAGAATATGAAAATTTCTTTAAGGAATTTCTAGGGAAGTTTGGAGCAATTATCATTTCTATCCTGGTAAAAGAACTTGAAGTTGGATCTTCTTCCAGTGAGATGGAGAGGAAGAAGAGAAAAGCTCGAGAGATTGCTGAGTACACTCCTCTGGCACACAAAACCCCTAAAGTTGAAGGAAAAGGTAAAGAGCAAGAGATTGTGGATATACCAGATGAGGAATCTAATGAGTACACTCCCAGAGATGAACCTGAATCAGTTGAACCAAATATAGTAATAATAGAAGGAAGTGAAGAAGAAGGTGTTTTATTCAAAGCAAAGATACTGCAGATTGTTCAGGAGGAAGGTGGGATGCAAAAGATTGCTGGTATATGGTTTGAGAGACCCTCATATGAGTAGGACCTAATCAAAAGTACTTTGAGTACTTACTTTGAGCACAATAACATTGATTTGGAGAGTTTGAAGAATGTGTTTCCTGAAGAGATGATTGAATGCATAAAGGATGCCATGGTTTCTGAGTCTCAAGACAAGAAAGAGGAAGAGATAATTTTACATTTGAAGGAGCAATCTGCCTTTATCAAGCCAAAGGGTAGATGAATGTGCTGAGGCAAAATGGCTACAAAATACAAAATATCTTAAAACTACGTATATCAATCTCATGGCTGGGAAGTACAAGGATAAAGCTGGGATAGATTGAAATTGAAATGGCAATATAATTGGTCGTGATTGGCAAATACTACGTTCCGTGATTGAAAGCGGTACAAGAAGAGGATCTCAAGAGCTGTAGCCTGCTACAAAGTTTGCTCATCGTAGCCAACTGTGGACACTCTCCGCCGGCTACAGACCAAACCCAACGCGCTGAGAGGAAGTAGAATCAATAAGTTCCAAGAAAGAGAGTCTAGAAGAGGAAATTATAATTGGAATTTCCTAATCCAAATTCATTTGGCCACAATAATGAAAAACAACTCTGACTGGTAACTTCGTATTGGACTGCAAAGGAAGTATTAAAGAAATTTCTTCGTAAAATGTTATGCAAAGAAATTTTGATCTATGAGCAGTTGTATAATTCTAAATTTTAATCCAATTTTTGAGAGAGTGCAATGATAAATGTTTTTGTCATTGATGTCAAAGGGGGAGAGAGTGCAGTGAAAAAATCCTTATCACTCTAAGGGGGAGTTATGTTTTGAAATTTTGAAAATTTGAATTTGGTAGTGTAATCTTATTGGTTCTGACACTTAGTCATTTTTCACTAAGTGTTGTCATTGATGGAAACCTAAGTCATTATCCTGGTTCACAAATCAGAATTTGTTCATATCGACAGGCAGAGTGAAGAATAGTGCATTATCGGAAGTAAGAGTGAAAAATAGGGTATCTGGCTAGTATGTTGATCTATATGCTTCAATGGATTATCATTTTGCATTGTGGATCTTGGGGAAGTCTGTTAGGCATCTATATTATCTTGTTCTCAAGTTTTGTGGTGTCACATTAATCGGTGTATGAGTTATGAGATCCAGTAAAATGGTTTTTCTGTTTATTTGTTCATGTTGGCCGACTCAGTGCATGTGGTGTGTCGCGGATGTATAAGGAGTAAATTTTTAATTTTTTATGTGTTCAAGAAATTTTGTTTTGGGTCCCAACTATGCCTTAGCTGACTTTGGTGGATGCACATCATATATCAAATGTGAATTGAGCCAACAGTTGGAAATTTTTTTGTTTTGCTAAAAGCCAACTTGAAGTACTTAAATCCTTGTAGCGGATATATATATATATATATATATGAGTTTGAGTAATTCATTTTGAGTATGTATGTATGGATGTATGAATGTGTAGAAGTGTGTAAGTGCGAGTGAAGAGTAGAGAAAATGTATGTGTAAATATCAGAAGATCATTTGAGCAAATTTTTGCTTGTGCAGAAGAGTTTTTGTGAAGCAAATTAAAGAAGAGCAGAGCAAAAGTGCAGAATTGGACAAAAGGTCCAAAATTAGATTAATGTGCTTAATTGGAATTGTAATCTGGCATTTGTAGATGCTATCTTCTCAGTTCAACATTTTTTTTAATCCAAATATTTTTGTAAGGCAGTGATCCATCCTTCTTTTGAGTAGTGAGCTCTAGGTAGTGTGCCTGAATGCATGTGCATTCCTTTTCTTCATACTTTTAATAGAGTATAAATTATGGATTGACCTCTACCGTGGTTTTTCCCCTGATAGGGTTTCCATGTAAAAATCTCGGTGTTATGGTGTTTTGATTGTTTCCTTCATGTGCTTGCATCTTTACTTTTGTTAAAATATTGTAAATGTTTAAGATCTGGAATAAAATCTAAAAAATGCTAAACATTGATTCACCCCCCCTCCTCTTAGTGTTCCTTGAGTCCAACAGGTCCAATTTTAGAAAGTACTAACATCTTTTCAAATTCTGGTTGATTATCCAGTCTTTGTTTAAACTTCCATATTTTTGTCTCCTAAAATCAAATCCTCAAGATGATTTTTTTGAACAAATTGGGATGGAGTTTTTGGTGGTGCCTAAAATGGTGTCCTAGATAGATTTTTTGTGCTTCTAGACTCATTATTCTCCATCACTTCTTAATCTTCTTCTTTGTAATTTTATTCTTCTTGATAGTCTATCTTAGGTGCCTTGATTTTATAGTATCTTTCTTCATCAATCTTTACATTTGTGATTTCTACCACCTTTTGTAGTCTTTTTTTGTAGCACTTGTATGCTTTTCTCCTCAATAAATACCCAACAAATATTCCTTCATCCGATCTAGAATAAAAATTACCAAGATTCTCTTTATCTCTTCTTATGTAGCATTTATTTCCAAACACTCTGAAGTATTTCACTATAGCAAGTCTTCCCTTCCATAGCTCATATGGAGTTTTATCACCATTCACTCTAATTTGACCTTGATTCAAAATGTATATTTCTATGAGAATTGCTTCCTTCTAGAATGAGTATGATAATTTAGACTCATTTAATATTTTCCTTTCTATCTCTTATATTGTTCTATTTTTCATTTTCA
>VDFB02035554.1:0-10918 GCA_007258455.2 Sequoia sempervirens | reverse complement strand
TTGGATATGGAATCGCCACATAACTCTACGACGCCTTTGGTTTTTAAACTGACGCCCATGGTCGTTGATGATGGATCGTGGGAGGCTATACCCAAAATGATGTACCTGGAGGATAAACTTTGATATTTGTTTGCCCTCGTAATGCGTCATCGGATCCACTTTGTGAAATACTCAGTGGCGGTGATAATGAATTTATGGCCGCTGGAGGAGGTTGGATGGATCTTACCCACGAGGTCGAGTCCCCATTGAGCGAAGGGCCACGGAGAAGTGATTGGCCGAAGTTCCTGTGCTGGGGCATGGACCAAATCACTATGGATCTGACACTTGCGACAGGTTCTGACGTATTCTATTGTATCTGTTTCGATTGTCGGCCAATAATATCCAAGTCTCGTTAGTTTCTTAGCCAGAGTAGGACCACTCGAATGAGATCCGCATATACTGTCGTGTACTTCTCGTAAGGTCGTACATGCTTCATCGGTGTCAAGACATCTAAGGAGGGTACTGTCGAAACTACGGCGGTATAGGGTGTCACTGATAATGGCATACCTTGCAGATTTTCTAATGAAGGACTTCCTTTGGTTATTGGATAGGTTCGATGGAAGGGTGTGAGTCTTTAGATAGTCATAAATGTCCTGATACCAAGAAGAGTGGGGACCAACAAGTTCACAAACCATTTCCGACTCTGGGATATCATATGCTGGTATCAACAGCTGTTCTACTAGGAACTCAAATTGCGACACATTTTTAGGGATGTCCAAGAGAGAACTAATAGTAGCCATTGCGTCTGCTGCCTTATTCTGTACCCTGGGGATTTGTTCAAAAGACACTGACTGGAAGTATGTTAGGAAACTGTCCACCATCCTCTTGTAAGGAAGAAACTTCTCATCCTTTGTTTCATAGTCACCATTCACTTGTTTGATTACCAGCTCGGAATCCCCGAATACAAGCAATGTCTGAATTTTCCATTTGATTTCCAGCTTGAGACCTGTAACTAGTGCTTCGTATTCGGCAATGTTGTTTGTGCAAGGGAAAGCAATTCGAAATGACTTAGGGATTGAATCCCCTTGTGGTGTGATGAACAAGATTCAGCCCCTGAGCCATGACCAGTGTGGGACCCATCAAAATACAGTTTCCATGGTGTTGCTGGTTCCGTGTGAAAAATGGATTCGTCAGGAAAGTCAGTTACCAATGGATGAGAGGCTTGCATTGGCGCATCTGCC
The DNA here is from genome assembly GCA_007258455.2 of Sequoia sempervirens. Lineage (NCBI taxonomy): Eukaryota > Viridiplantae > Streptophyta > Pinopsida > Cupressales > Cupressaceae > Sequoia > Sequoia sempervirens. The sequence continues at coordinate 9,698 of VDFB02035554.1, read as the reverse complement.
AGTTGATCTGCTATTACTTGCCCTTTTATTGCCTTGCGTTCAACATATTGTATGTCATACTCACTTAGGATCATGACCCATTTTGCCAATCGGCCTGTTAACGCTGCTCGACTTAATAGGTATTTCAATGGGTCAATTTTGGCAACTAGTTGTGTCTGATGATTGAGCATGTAATGCCTTAGTTTTTGGGCTGCAAAGACAACTGCAAGACATGCACGTTCAATGTATGTGTAATTCAGCTCGTAACTGATTAGTGTGCGACTGATGTAGTAGACTGCTCTTTCTTTCCCTTCATGATCATTTTGAGCCAGTAATGCCCCCAGTGCTGAACTAGTGGTTGAGATGTATAGAATTAATGGCTTTCCATGAATAGGCGACATGAGGACTGGCGGTGATAGCAGGTAATCTTTAATTTGCTGGAATGCCTGTTGACATTTATCTGTCCATACAAAGGAGACACCTTTGCGTAACAAATACTGGAATGGGTGGCACTTATCTGCCAATTGAGCTATGAAGCGGCGAATAGATTGCACTCTGCCTTGTAGGGTTCTGAGTTCACTGATCCCTCTGGGTGGAGGCATGTCTATGATTGCTTTAACCTTGGCCGGATCGACCTCTATGCCTCTTCGAGAAACTATGTACCCCAATAGCTTACCTGACGTGACCCCAAAAACACATTTCTTAGGGTTCAATCGAACCTTGTACTCTTCTAGTCTCTTGAAAATTTTGTCAAGTACCTTCAAATGATCTTTCCTTGTTGTTGATTTGGCCAATAAGTCATCTACATAGTCTTCCATTATATTGTGCATCATATCATGGAAGATCGTAGTCATAGCCCTTTGGTATGTGGCACCTGCATTTTTGAGACCGAAAGGCATGACGTTCCAACAGTATGTACCCCATGGGCAAGTAAATGCTGTTTTGTGTTGGTCCTCAGGAGCAATGCGGATTTGATTATAACCAGAGAAACCATCCATAAGGGATAGCATCTCGTGTCCTGCAGTTAAATCGACTATGATGTCAATGTTGGGCAAAGGAAAGTCATCCTTTGGACATGCTTTGTTTAGGTCCCGGAAATCTGTACATACCCGAATTAGTCCATTTGGCTTTGTCACCGGTACTAGGTTGGAAATCCATTCAGCATAATCTATAGACCTTATGAATCCGGCATCCAGTAATTTCTTTAACTCTGCCTTAACCAATAGAGCAACTTGTGGGTACATTTTGCGCAACTTCTGCTTGACTGGTTTAGCATTGGGTACTAGTGGCAGATGATGTAGAACCAGTTTGGGGTCCAATCCTGGCATGTCGGTGTAGGACCATGCAAAGTTTATTTTCCGTTCTGCAAAGAATTTATGAAATTCCGGTTTCTCTTCATCAGTCAATGATGCCGCAAATAGGACCATCTTGGGGTCTTCTGGAGTCGAGATGTTATCCTCTATGGTGTCCTCAACAAGCATGGCCGATCTCTCCTGTTGCACGGGGAGAAAGTCCAGTCCTCCATCTTTGGGCGCCTCTGAGAGGTTTTCACCCGCAGATACGTCCTTTGTTTTTACTATTTTACCGTCAAGAGGTGCCTTTCGGTTTTCACCTAGAGACGTTTCATTTTTTACTTTATTTTTACTTTTGCGACTAGAGGACTGAACCATCTCACCGAAGTATGCCGTGCAGTCTAGATCAATAGAAAATCCTGATTTGTGATCGCCACTTGGTATGCCTTCACGTAATCCCATGAATTCAGCAATGGCTTCATCATTTTGGAATGTGTCCAGAACTGGCGGTCCTTGTTGGTCCCAATCGACTAGTTCAGGATAGACTAAGGAAATGCCATCGTCAAGGCTAGTGAATTCGGGTGAGGATGCCGATAGCATACAAATGGATGCGTTGACGTTGTAGATGAGGTTATCATCATCCAACTCGACATCGGACTCTATCCAGTATTCTCCTTCACTAGTGTCATGTTCGTTATCATAATAAGGGGTGAAGGTTTGAGAGCCCTGGTTATCAATGTCATCTGATACTTCGGATAGATTAGACTGAGGGGGTTCGGATGGTGGCTGTTGCGTGTCATGAGACATGGTAGTGAGGTTTTGACTGTTTGGTGCCTGCTCAATTTTGAATGTTTGCCAAAATCATTGTTCAGAGGTCAATTCCCCTGGTTCGACAAACAAGTCATCAAGACAACAGTCACTTAGGGATCGTTCGGAACCAAATTCCCATTCGTGAGAGTCTGTTTCAGTTAGGTATTCCCCAGTAGTCTCAACACTTTTAGAAGCATGTATTCGCTCATTAGGAAGTTCATGGGTACGTCGATCGTCAGCCTCGAGTGATCTAAACCCTAGTCCAAGATACTTCAGAATTTGGAAAGTTTCTATGGGTTCTCTTCGACCAGTTTTATTTTTGCCAAGGCCACTAGTACCATCGTAGCCTTTAGCCTTCATGATATTGTAACCCTTGCCATATTTCTGGACTGGTAGTGGAGGTAGTGAGACTGTGTCCTTGTAGATCCATCCTGTGATGTCGGTAAGATCTTCATCACTCATGTCTCCCCACTTGATGAAGACTGTATTCGGTGGAACTTTGAATGTTTCTTGCGGTTCCATTCTGAAACATGGTCGACCATATATCTTTGGAGGAGTAGGTATTGTAGTTATGCTATATGCTGTATTTAGTTTGAACTCTCCGCAGCCAAGGTCCTGGATTCTATCAGTTGGTTCGGGCTTAAGGTTGGTGGAGGGTTGTGATACGTCCGAAGACGTGGATGGAGTAGATGTGGAAGATGACCCGAGCATGGAAGGGTCGATGTATTTGGACGAGGAGCCAGGTGCTTCCCGGTTAATAGGTACTTGGTTTTCAGAGACACCCCTTAAATTGGTACAATATTGGAAAGGGTCGGGGTCTCCGTATATGGTGATTTCTGTACCGTCAAAAGGGAACTTGAGGCATTGGTGGTAAGTTGACGGAACGACTTTCAAAGCGTGGATCCATGGACGGCCAAGTAAAATGTTATATGGTAGTTCTAAATCCAGGACCTGGCAAGTTGTGTCGACAATGAGTGGTCCCACTCTGATAGGGAGAGAGATGACACCTCGCGAGGAGCGTTCCTCGTCATCATATGCTTTGATCACTATGCTTTTTGTTGGGTCTACACATGCATCAGAGAATCCAAGAGCCTTAACCAGTTTAAGGGAGCATATATTCAACCCTGCTCCGCCATCTATTAAACCCCGTCTAACCTTGTGCTTGTGAACAAAAACTTCTATGTGTAACGCGTCATTGTGATTGGTTTTTGATGATGAGTAATCCTGATCTGAGAAGGTGACATGGTGCGGCGTGGTGAGATATCCCACCATAGTTTCAAACTGATTGACATCGATGTCCTTTGGGACCGACGACTCTAAGAGAGTTTTATCCAGGATTTCTTTGTGTGCGGGAGAAATGCGAAGCAGCTCAAGGATAGATATTTGCGCAGGAGTCTTTCCTAGTTGGTCGATGAGATTGAACTGACTTTTCGGTTTTCCCGGTTGTGGGGTTGAGACAGGTTTTGGTTGTTTAGCTGATGGAGCTGGTTGTGATTGCTTAGCAGATGGGCCTCCTATAATAATCTTGGCTTGTCTAGGGGGAGGCGGATTGGGTATAGTGACCTTGCCACTTCGCGTAGTAGCATTGCACTGTGGTGCTCTCTTGATCGTGATGGTGTGGATGTATTCCTCGTCTGTTCTAACATTATTTATTATTGGTCCCCCAGAGTAATCGTACTTGGCTCAGGTGAAGTTAGCTGAAGTGGAAGCATTATGGGGACCATGATCCTGCAGTGGATTCTTGTGTATAGTATGATCCGAGTTGGAATTGAATTGCGATCCACCTACTTCGATAGTGTGATTGTCAATAAGGTCTTGAATTACGTTTTTCAGTTGTCTACAGTTGGAGGTTGTATGCCCTTTGACCCGATGGTATTCGCAAATTGCGTTGTCATCCCACCATGCTGGTTTGAATTGTCCGGGGTCATAAGGTTTTATTTCCGGAAGTGTGATGACCCCGTGTTGAATGCATTTCTTGAGGACGTCTGCAATGGGTTCACCTAAATTGGTGTATGTGCGACCCCTAGGAAATTGTCTTGGTTGACGATATTGTCCTTGATGGTTTTGACCATTTTGATTGTTCGAAGGAGTATTGGGGGGAGGTGTCGATGTCGTTGTTGGTCTATTTTGTTGTTGTACCCCTTTCAGAGCCAATACGGGACTTGCAGTCTTGGCGTCTACAACACCATCGTTTGTGACATGTTTATTCTTGACCCAATATTTGTTTTTGTCAGCGGGTGTGTTGGTGTTTGTATTTTTTGAGCCATACTTCAGTTCTCCCTTTGCGATAAGGGCTTTCTCAATTTGGACCCCCTTTTCCACTAATTCTGTGAAGGTTGTGCAACAATGTATTTGCAATGCGAATTTGAGGGGACCTAGAAGTGTTTGGACAAACATGTCGACCTTTTCCTTTCAGAATGTCAATGACATCTAATTAAATTTAGGCTTCTCCATTTTTGGGAGAACGGGATAAATGTCTCACCCGACTCTTCTTGTGTGAGATTGCACAAGCTAGTGATAGAGGTGTCCATGTCAATATTGTATGCGTAATTTTTTAGGAACCTTCTTTTGAGCTCATCCCATGATTGGATATCTTTTTGCGTTGAAAACCATTCAAGGGCTTGCCCCGCCAAACTTTTGGAAAAGAGTCTCATCAGGTATGTGGGTTCGTAGGCGATATCCATACAGTTAGTTGCGAATTCGCGAAAGATGTTCAATGGGATTTGTTTTTCCTTTGTATTTAGTGAAGTTGGGTGACACATATCCTGGCGGAAATGCAGGCATACGTAAGTTTGTGTCGAATGGGTATACGTCCAAGTCATATGATATTTCGGATTTCCCACCCGTAATGAGCATGTTTTGCATTTGCTTCGCCATATCCCGCACTGTTGCTTTGAGTTCATCTATGGTGGGGTCATTGACATGTCCATACGTTGGATTGCCTGGTACACCAGGTGTTCTTGCGTGAGTATAGGTGTATTGTGGCGGTATGGGTTGTTGTGGTACGTATGATGTGTGTTGTTGGTATTGAAAGTTGTGACGAGGTGCATGTTGATGAGTGTGAACGTTGGATGAGTATGTTGGAATATGTCCCCCAGCTATGCGTGTCATTATTTGGGGGATGTTGTGACCAGGAATGTTATGATGTACTAACGATGTCATGGGTTGAGTTAGTTGGCCACTTTGTGTGAATTGATGATTTTGCACAAGGGGCACATTGGCAGTTGTACCTTGGGAGGTAGTGACGTTTGACTGTGTTGTCGTGTTAACGTTTTGTTGTTGTCCTTGTATGAAGATACGTCCTGTGGGTCCTCCCAAAGGATGTTGTGAACTGCTACTGAATGCGTTTGTTGAGGTTGTGTTCATGGTAGTAGGTGTAGTTGTCAAGGGGGAGTTGTGATGACTTGATGATGCCCCTGTGGTATTTGCTGTTGGGATAACAGGAGGATTGGAATGATTTGCCGATGATGTCACGGAACCAAGAGAGGTTGTATTTAATTGGGGTAGTGTTGTGGATGTTGTAGATGACTGTGATCCCCCAATAGATGTAGCGTTTATTATATTGGAGATGTTTGGGATGTTGGATGTGGTATGCAATGTCGTTGTGCCAAAAGGGATGTTGTTTGTAGTATTTAGAACTTGACCACTGTGTGAGATGTTGTGAACATTGTTGGCATTAGGATCATGTAATGTGTTAATGTCAAATCCTGGTGGTAACCTAGCTCCTTCACTCAAGAGCATAGCTACGAATCTGTCTCTATCGTGACGTGCTATTGTTTCAGCCAACTGGTAGGCCTCTGGGTCTTGTGTCAATGCTTCTATATGTTCTTGAAGGAGTTGACCATTTTCATCTCTTTGCATGTAACGCTCGAATGAGTTGTTAGGTAAGGATTGTGTTGTCACTAGAGGTTGATTGTCTAGATTGGTAAAGGGATCATTCGCGGTCCAGTTTGAGTCATGTGGAGGACTGTTGGGATCTGGCATGAAGTTTTCCATTTGTCTTTTTGCTTTTGAAGTCTGGTTTTGACCATAAATGAGCTTGCTCAAAGGGGATGTCCACTAAATGCAAGTATGACACTAGGTGAAGTCTAAGGTTCAAATTGACGACTAAAATGACCACTGTTTTTGTTTTTGTTTTTGAATTTTTGAATCTTTGAATTTTTGAATTTTTGGGTATGCAATGTGGATGCAATGTAAAATGAGGCTATCTAAGCACTTCGGAGCTTGAACTTTGTTTTCGACGTGGACTGCTAGAGGACTTTTGTTGTTAATGACAAGGTGACAAGATGACTAATGAGTCTTCCTAACTAGACTTTTGAGTTGGAAGAAATCTCACCAAAGAGGACAATGACTAAAAGGATGTTTGATGACTTGGTCCAAAAGGGTCTAATTTCGAAAACAATGATTTTGCTAAGGGGTGCTTGAGATTTTCCTACTCCTAAGTATGTAAGATATGAGCCTAGGGACAATGTAATGCTGAATGTATGATACTAAATGGGGTGAGGTATGAAACCTAAGGTGATCAATGCAAGCTAAGGGACAAAACTTTGAGCAATTTCAAATTGGGTTTCTGGCAGAATCCTTCTGATGACAGAGTTTGACAAATGGCTGACAGTTTGGAGGTCTCTGGTTTTGACTGTGCAGTTTAAAAAGTTTGACAGGCAGATGCGTCTCAGTTTAGCAATTGCGTCTCAGTTAAGCAATTGCGGTTCAATGTTTCACTTGCGGCTTTCTGACTGTTAGATGCGACTCTGTTTAACAGATGCGGCTTTCAGGTCAACAGATGCGTCGCGACGCCTACAGATGCGTCGTTTCAGACTTCAGATGCGGTTTATCAGGCAGTTGCATTTCAGAATGTCAGTTGCGGTTCGACTGATATGACAGTTTTGTTTCAAAGTGATTTTCATTGTATGTTGATGGCAGTGTTTGATCTGTTTGATGACTGTTTTGTTTGGACTGTGACAAAACCAGAATGCACTTGACAAACACAGCGTTTTAAGGGATAACCAAACACACATGAGATAAGCACAATCCTAGAAAGGCCATTAGGCCTTGGGTTTGTATACTTGATATAGCCCACCGCCATACCTTCTCTCGACAGGGGATGAACACCTTCCTTCGAGAGCGGATAGCTTGTGAATTTGGTGGCATCGCCTCCACGCTTCATTAACGCTTGGCTCAGTACACCTAAATGATTCATTGGGGTAGTGACATCCCAAGAATGCCATCTTCACTATGGGACTGCGAGTGTAATCTTCGTGCATGATACACTGCACTCCTCGCACTATATCAAGCAACGCCACAGAACGGTTGGACACTAAGACAAGAGGTTAATTCGGCATTCGCTCGTGGGCGCGGATCCATGCGGGCGAGTCCCTTCGATCCATCTCGGCCTAACCATCGCCAGGATTCTTGGGCTTTCCTCAAGAACCCACTCTTTCATACCGGCCGAAGTCCCTGCGTCGGTAAGCACGGCCTCGAGTCGCCCCGGTGAGTACTTTTCCCCACCGCAATCGTGCCCAAGTTCTAGAGCTCCAGAATCGCTTCTCTTATTGACCCAGGATCGCATCGAATGCTAAGGGAGAGGATACCATATACCGAATCGTGAAGTGGCAAATTCAACAAAAAAGAATACACTGGTTTATCACAAGGTTTTCACCAAGTGAGAGCATACTCACCTACCAATTGCTAAACACACTAAGCATGAAAGACATCATTCTTTTAAAATCACCAAATTCAAAGTTTGCTAAGCTAGAAATAAACAAACACACTGTTTTGTTCTCTCCTTCTTTGACATGCGAATCTGCAAACAATGAGTTAGTAGTTTTGGATGTGATGGTCTTGGACACACGGAAAATGATCGCCACACGCTGCAAGAAACTATTAGTAACACCAAATATCTAACCTGGTTAACATGCAGGAATAGCTAACACAGAGAAAGACAGAAAACAGAGAACCAGAAAATAGAAAAAAAAAAAACTAAAATTCGGTAATTAAAACCTAAAAACTGACAGAAAAGTTTACCAGACAAATGCGGCGCGGTATTACCAGACAGATGCGGCTCGGTTTGTCAGATGCGTCGTTCTATTAGGCGAATGCGTCTCAGACAGTCACATGCGGCTCTGGAATTGTCAGTTGCGGTCTGTCAGGGCAGTTGCGTCGTTTCTGTGAGCCGATGTGTTGCGACGTTTGCGGCGATGCGTACCAGTATTCTGCAAAATAACAGAAGACAACAAAAAACTCTACCCAAAACAGAAAGCCACTACGGGAAATGATTAGTGTCAGAAAACCTAATATTGTTCAATATGCAGGAAAAAGACAGAAAATAGAAAAACCTACGATTGGACAACCCGAAATGCAAAAATAAAACCGCAAACTTGAAAGAAAACAAAAATGATATACCAAACGGATGCGGCGCGAGTTTCGAATGCGGCTTTCGGGGTATCAGATGCGACTCAGGACTAACGGATGCGTCGTTCTGTTCATCACTTGCGTGGTGACAGGGCTATTGCGGCTCTAAGGTTGTCGTATGTGTCGCGACGCATGTGATGCGTCACACTGTTTTTAAAAATGTTGCGGCGATCCGTACCTGTACCTGCAAAACAACAGAAAACAACAAAAAAAAACGTACGAAAAGCCTAAATAACAATGTCGGGTTCACCAATGTAATCAAGGGAAAATCCTAAATTTATTATTAAGTGGGTTTGCACAATAACAGAAAATCCTATGAAAATAACAAAGCACAATGGAAGTGAGGTGAAGACAAAAGGGATAGTGTTACCCTATGTCTCCACCTTCCATGATTAATCTCTATTACACCTCCTAGCTTGCAGATAAATAACAATGCCCTCAGATTTATGAGCAACTATGACTAAAGACTAAGCCCTATGCAAGTGTTGAAGGATTTGCAGAAAATAAAAATAACCCTACAATGAGCTAAAATGACTATGACTGTTAATGACTATGACCTAAGTTGACAGCAAATTGACATAAACTAAGAATGCAAGAAGTCAAAATGAGCTATGAGAGCTAAAGACTGAGAGAGCTAAAGACTGAGAGAGAGATCCAAATGAGGTCAAAATTGCCCTTTTATAAAAATTGCAATTTTGAACGTGTGGCCAGGATGAAAAGATGACAGGAACCCTAAGATCAATGCTTAAGATTGAATATTGCTGTGGGCATTAGGGTTAGGTCAAAATTAGGGCAACAGGTAAGGATGAAGGGTGGAGATTGAATTATGAAATAATTCAATCAACGGTCGAAAATAAATGAGAAGTCAAAAGTCAAGAATTAAATTGGAAGATAATGCCGGCACGGACAAAGAGGTAGCTGGAGAAAATTAAATAATAAGATTTATTTACTCCAGGTAACCAGCAAGTAATTAAATAATAAAGATATTATTTAATTATGGAGGAATGTGATAAAAGAATTATTTTGAAATTAAATAATGATTTTAATTCGAAATTCAAGAGAATGGCTAAATTAAATAAATCAAATTTATTTAATTTTAATGGGAGAAAAGCTAATGAATATTTAAATAATTAAATAAATTATTTAATTATAGTGGAAAATGGACAGAATTAAATAAATAATAATTTATTTAATTTTTTAGAAGAA
>VDFB02035553.1:0-11408 GCA_007258455.2 Sequoia sempervirens | reverse complement strand
AGCTAACTAAGCATGTACTGTAATCAAAATCAAATCATCATATGAACTTAAACATTTAAATATTCTATAATCAATGGTGTCAATAGGAATAGACCATAACCAAACTCGAAGTAATCCAGGTACTAGATGTAGCATAGTCATAATCAAATCATCACATGAACACCAATGTCTAAATCTCCTATCATTAATGGTATCATTAGGCATAATCAATAATTAATCTTTAAAGAGTCCACATATTGGATGTCACATAAAGGTGGGCCTCACAGAAGCCGTGTATCCGAACATTATTGTCCATTTCTTTTCCATTGATCTTTGCCATCCGATCATATTCTTTTGCGAGTGGTTCTTTGATTATTGTTTTACATAACCCATTTTTACTAGATCTCTTCATCGAGTCAGATCACCACAGATTGTACACCACTCCTTTTAACTCTTTTGTGAGTAAATCCACAAGGGGAGGAATGTGATAGACAAGTGTACAGATAGACCGACAACTTTTAACCCAACATTTATGGCACGCAATGAGTATAGTGAAAGTTATAAATTTCTTCAAAAGTCACGCCAGGCCTTAAATACAAGGAAACACTTCACCATCTCACAAGTGATAGCCATTTAATGGTTAGGTGGAGGTGTGTAAACGTGGACTTGCAGGCAGTGAGTTGTTTCTGTCTACAGAGCAGATAACTGAGCTGGCGTTTTGACTAGAGGACACCAGGTTGCCTTTTCTGTGGTCATTGAGGTCTTAAGAGGTGGGGAGTTCTTTGTTCTACACCACTGATGCAGGCACATGAGCCATTTAACAAAATACCTCAAAGGAATGTCACCTTATGGAATGCGTTGATTGCAGGATATGTGCCAAGTAAACCTGCAAATGCATTCATCACTCAAATCTGGTACATTAAATGTAGAAGATATTCTTCCTTCCATCTGTATTCCTTGTTCTTCCTGACAAAGAAAGAGAACGTTTTGGCGAGGAAATCATAAACAAATATTTGAAATCAGAGATAATAGACCATACGTAACAACATACATACACACTCATATATACACACAAACATGATACGTGCAATCCATAGAGCAATACTGCAAAAATAATTAGTTTGGAAAGAAGTCTTCTGTTTTCATTATATATGCATTAAAAGTTGCACCTAATTGTTGCAGGGAGAAGAATAATCTGAAATGCAAGGACATATATAAGTGATTTCCCAAAATAAAAGTTTTCTGACACCATTAATCTCCATACACCGAAACCCAAAATAAGATGTGAAACAACTAGTCTACAGGTTTGCTTGTCAGAGTCTTCCTTGCAGAGGAACAATTTATTAATGACCAAACATATCAATGGAACAAAAATGACAAGCACATGAGATGGTCAAATATTTTTTTCAAAGGGAGTAGATTTCGGTCCAACAGTTTTAAATTCAACGAGCTCCAAATAACTATGAACAATGTGTATGAACGATGTGCATTAAATGAGAAAACTTCCTTAGCATGTTGTGGAAGTGCAATGAGCGTGAGCTCCTGAAGGCTGAAATTTATCTATGGAAGCAAAGACAATGCATAGATAATATATATTTTAGACTGATAATGATTAATTTTAGATCAATGTATGACTATGCTATCAGTGCCTACTGAGCGACTCTTAGAGAAAGAGCAATAAAATAGAAGTTAGGCCACTTTTATAAACACAAACACATTTTTGCAGCAAATTTAAATTGTATATTCACGATTGCATCAGATATGAAAGTATAAAGCAAACATGTATCCAAAAAATAAAACAAATGTTAAGACTCAAACAAGTTCCCTCCTTCTAGTGCCATTTTGTAGATGCCAAATTCCGCATTTGCTCAAAACAAACATTAGCATTGTCATTTAAAACAAAGCAAAATAAAAACATCTATATGAAATAATGAAACATGTTAATCATGCAATGAAAGGAATCAAGGAAACTAAATAAAACACACAATAACATGAATCAAACCCTATCCCATAGTGGATTGGTGCTTCTGTGAAAAGAAGCCCTTTCCCAATCCTTGCTAAGCTCCATGATATGTTGATGATCAAGATGATAAGTTGTGGAGAAAGATCTAAAGATTGTGGAGTGGAAAAAAATAGCTCTCCACTGAAGAGAGTAACTTTGCATGCGGATTGTGGATGGATTGTTGAAGAGTAAGCCTTCTATAAATAGAATCTCAAATGCTAAGAATGCTCAAAAGAGAGCAATGTGGGATAAATATCTGACCAATGAGATGAAGCCACTTGTCACTTTGTGAGTGGTTGAGGAATGTGCAAGCGGCCTACCGCTAAAGAGGGAGAGATGATTCAACGGACTGAATAGCTAAATGCTGAAGTGTATTATGTAAGAGAAGTATTGCCATGTTGAAGGGACAAGTCAACTCTGCTTTGAATTCAAATTTGAGGGAATATTCCTCAAAGATGCCATGTTGACGCAAAACATTAAATCAGATTAACTAGATGATGATTTAGGATTAGATTTCGGAATCTATCGACTTAGATTTAGGATTTAAATTAAACTCATGAGACAGTGTTTCGCATTTAATTATTAAATAAAGAAGCTTTTATTTCAATCCAAAAGAAGAGTAAAGAGATTAAATTAAATAAAGTTAATTACCATTCAATTCTAAAATGGATGATCTTTAGGAGATTAATCAATTAAACTTGGTTTATTTAATTGACTAGCGAATATGATTATGCATGATGTCAATTTTGCATGTCTACACATATATACGTATATATATAAAATACATATATATATTAAAGTCATATATTAAATTCCTACATATAAATCATATTATAAAATTAATAAAATAACCTATTGTAAAATAACAGCAGTATATATATATATATATATTTAAGAATATATATATATACATATATATATAATATTATATTAATATTAATATTAATATTAACAATAATTATAAATATATATATACACATATATATATATATACATATTAATATTAATATTAATAATATATATATATATATATTGACATATATTTATAATCTAAATCTAACATAGAAAAACATATTTTAAAAAATAACTTTTTTTAAACATTTATCAGACTCCACAAATTCTGCGGGTATGCAATTAGCGCAGATAATAAACCCATTGATGACAGGACTCAAAGAAATTTCTGACCTATCATGAAGGCCCTCCTTGTGGTATCGGGGCGTGATAGCCAGTCACGTGGGTCGGCGGAGACGACTTACCCACCCAACTCAAATACAAATAATTTTTATATTTATTTCCAGATTTCTTTATTTTATTTACCTTGCTCAGGCATTGTAACTCTATCCAAAAAAATGCCATATATAATTCGTGGACCTGAAATCTAATGGAAAAGGAATATATATATATATATATATATACATATATATGAGCAGCATATATATATATATATATATATATATATTAAAAGAGCAGTATATAACATATGTACATGTATATATATTTTCATATATATATATTTGCCCAAATAACACAAAATAAATAAACAAATAGGATGAAAGCCAGTCCAATTCATTTTCCTTCAATCATAGAAAAATATGGGTAAACAATTTTAATACCCTAATAAATTGATTTTCCTTCAAATCAAGAATTTTAGCAACAAGATTTATTGAAGAAATTCAGAAGATTTTTCAATAGATTTCTACCAAACAATGAAAGATTTAACACAAACAATATTTCTACAACAAAACCCTCTTTCAAACATAAATCTCAATTTAAAGAATGGTAGACATGATTTTCGTTTTCCCTTACAGAACAATAAAAAAGAAACAAAAGAATTAATTAATCAAAAAGAACCTGGAGTCCTTTGTTTGATGATGAATCCAAACATGGTAATCCTTCTTCCTCTTTCGAAAACAAACTTCTTCTACAGATCCTTCTCAAATTCCTTTCATCTAACTTTTGAATCAATTTTCTATTCTTTTCTTGTAGAACAATTTTTTTAATAGAGAAGCACCAAAAAACCTATCTTTTTCCTTTCCAGACAAAACCAAAAACCATTGTGTGTGTGTAGAAACTTCTTTTTCTCACAATAAAATTATGAAAAATAAATAAACCTCTTCTTTTTTCTCAAAAATCCAACCCATCCATTGGTTCTTTTTTCTTGCTTTAAAAGCCCACACTTATCTCACAAATTTTAATTACAAATTCACTATTTTCACATGATATTATCCTCACAAGATATTCTCTTATGATGTTCTAATTTTAATATCTTGAAAAAGATAATTTATAATTATCACCAACATTATTTATTTAAATTAATTACTTACACCTTTTAATTAATTAAATAACTTTTAATTTACAACATTTAATTCCAAAATTACAATTACTCAAAATTAATCATATCCTCAAAGTAACATTAATTAATCCCATATAAAAATAAGCATAAATTAAATAACAACTATCCGCAAATAAAATAAATAAACAACAACAATATTGAGACAAAGGCAAGGTCAAGACCATGACACTGAAAGACTCACAACGAGGTGACGGACTTGGGACGGGGACACTTCCTTATCAACTCCCTTTTTCAACATCGTACCCATTAGGTTAATTTAATGCTTGCCCTGTCCTGTCGAAGCAGGTGTTATTGAGACTTTATTCCTTCAATTCCTACATACAAACAAACGTCAAGTAACATGTAAATCTCCATTGCAGACACACCGTTAAAGGAAATCGCAGGGTAGCAGGGCGCTCACAAGCGAGTGATGCTACTCCGTCCTTTCACCAAGACTCACTAGCAAACACATCAGAAACCATAGTATCATAGAATCACAACATCACCACATAGATTATTAAAGAAAACCATAGCATAGGAAAATAATCTAACCACCACATAATGTATCATCAAACATCATAGTAATGTCAAGTGCAACAAACCAACCAAACAATGAATCCACACACAACCAAATCGGTGAACTAATGACCATCACAAACCAAGTATCAAACCAACACATAAGAGTATCAAAGAGTATCAACAACATGGGGGGTATTACAAGGCATAAGAGCCTATAAATATTTCTATTATATAAAAGAGTTTTACATATATTTCAATCTTGATAAGGAAAAATATGCTAATGTTACATTCATTTTTTATAATCATTTTTGACTAATTAAATAAATTTTATTTTTTAATAAAGTCCCAATCTAACTTTATTCCTCTTGATTAATTTAATAACACCAACTATTTAATTATGTCCCTAATTTACCCTATTCCCCTAAGTCAATTAAATTATTAAAACATAATAGTTTAATTAAATCACTTTCCCCTAAACTTGAATAATCAAATAAATTATTCAAACATGATTCAAAAAGGTCATTTGAAATAAACAAATACAACTTTGTTTGCAAAAGTCAAACATGATTTGCACGTTCAACTCAAAAATATTAATTAATTAAATCAATTAATTAATTACCCTCACCCATTTTCATGATTGAGAAAATTACAATCCCTCGATTGTTCGATCTGATTGGCTGACTAATCCATCTATTTCCTAATTGATTCATCTATCCTTCAATCCCACTGGAGGCTCAACAAGATTTATTCAATTCCACAGATTATTCAATCTATTTCCTCAAATCCACTGAACACTCAAATTGATTTCTTTAATTACACCAATTACATAATCAAAATCCATTGATTTTTCCTATCTAAATCCTCTCAATGATTTTGAACCATTGATCAGGATATTCTACTACACGATCTCAAGCATTCATCTCAAAACATAAAATCTATATAACAACCTTATTTCTTCTAAAAAAAATGATCGAAGAATCAACATATTTTACACAATGAAGTAATGCTGAAATCATAATTAATCTTTTGACAAAGCTTTACACACATCTTTGATCAACAACATCACAACTTTGAAGCTTTTTCTATGCACAAATGGAGGCTTTGCATTGATACAACAAATGATCTAACCTCTTTATGAATATACCTCGACATGGGATGGGTAACTTTACAGTATATTGAATTCATTATTCTTGTTTTGTTTCAATTTCGTTCTTGAACTCATTTCTTTGTAGTTTCATTTCGTGAGTAATGGGTATGAATCATGATCTTTGTTTTGAATTAGATTAGTTTCAATTCATTCATTTTGATCTTACTGTGCACTCTGATTTCCCCCTTACACATTCTAGCATGCTCAGTGGGACCATGGTTCTTAGCATTAACATTTCCTTGAGTGTGTTTTACAGTTGCAGGTTCCAAAAGTGCATTTAAAAAAAAATCACGCAAAAGCTATACAAAATTTACGCGGTCGATCTATTGTTTTTATTGTATTCGCCATTTTTTTGGCCATTTTTGACTTTTTAGTTGCTTTTGTTTCACTGACAGTGTCACTTCTAAAAATTTGATCACTTTTGAACATAACAGGGTCATACTTGATTTTTTGGACCAGTTTTGCCTCCAAAAATAGGTCTGTAGGTGCACAAAAGAAGGCCACTTTAGCTTAAATTTTTTTCTTTCGCTCTATTAAAGCTTTTGTCTGAAAGCTGCAAGTCACTTTTTGATTTCTAACACTAACAGTTGTTTGGTGTTAACATTGTTTATTACAAGATTTGTAAGAGCATGGCATGAGTTTATCCAAGAACCAACTAACACATTTATTGTAGAGAAGGTGAATGGTTGAAGCTTTCAAATTTTTGGGAAGCTTTCTAAATTAGAAAACTTTGAATTGATGCTATAAATTGAACCCCACAACTGACACGTTTTCAGTTTGGTGCTCTAAAAAGAACATTTAAAAGCTTTCTAGTTTAGAATAAGATTTCAATTTGGTTCTCTAAAAAGAACATTTCAAAAGCTTTCTAGCTTAGGAAAACTTCTCAATTGGTGCTTAAAAAGAATCTTTCAAAACCTTTATAGCTTAGAATTTTTTTTGAATTGGCGCTATAAAATGAACCCCACAAATTCATACGTCTTCACTTTGGTGCTCTAAAAATAATGTTTCAAGAGTTTTTTTAGATTAGAACCACACTTCTTTTTGGTGCTCTAAAAATAAATTCTTGTCTTTTGACCAACGATTTCAATATGTTGACGAGTGCACGATTTCATTTTTTATTGACCAATTAAGACAAGGATTGTTAGAAACACTTAGATTGGTGCTTAAAAATGAAAAAATCAATTTTGGTTGTACATTGCAACACTTCTTGAAGTCTTAAAAGATTTGGAAATTGGTGCACATAAAACATGAATTGTTATCTTTCACACATTTCAAGTTTGGGCTTAAAAAGAACATTGTAATTAATTGTACACTATGTATGACGTGTTTGGAAAACTAGGTGTCTATCCTCTCCCCTCGCTCCTTACAACGATCTTGGGTGATGAAAAGCATCTTTAGTTTTGCAAATTATTTCATTTCAAATAATTACCTTTAGAGGGCCTACCTCCTGATTTGTGAGAGGGAACGACCCAAGCGGTACTTTTGTTTTGGTCTGCTATACAAATAATTATGGGTGTGATGAAAGTCATCAACCACATGGTGTGGACGTTTAATACTGATGAAAGTCTCCCTCAATATCCATGAGATGTGTAAAAACCCTTTCGAAGGGCTGAGAGACCTCTTAAATGAGTGAATCACTGCATGTATAAACACCAGATTATCTTGAAATGCTAACTAAGAACCAATGTTGTAGAAGCTACCTATTTTTAGCCAAAAGCATTCTTTGAAGTGGTGCATCAAAACTTTGTATCTGAGAAGTTACTTACCAAGTATGGCTTATGGTTGAGCTTAAAACACTCTCTATTCATTGCATGTAAAATCATCCCTTTGGGGCATGAGGTAAGCCCACCTAAAAGAACATGTCTATCCCTAGGGTGTAAATTTTCTTCACGAAATTTCCAGATCTCTTCGGTTACATTGAAACATCAAACATTTGTTTTAATTAAAATAAACACATCAAAACAAGCATTAAACATGGTTATCAAACGTCAAACCCTTTTGACTTAGTGTGAATCCTTTGAAAAGAGCCCTATATTTGCACTACTTAAGGATATCATAAAACAATATCCCTAAAGGTTTATGAATATTTAGGCTCACATTTCAAGTTGCATTAAGGACAAAGTAAACGTTGGAAACTATGACTTTAGCATTGCGACTTCCATGAACTTTGAGCTTTTATGGAAAGAAACATTCTTAAAGTTGTAGACATTTAGGGTCAAATAGTTTTGATTATTGTGTTGCATGATATCACTTTCCAAATCTCAAATCAGATCAAACGAAGTCATTCAAAACTACAAATTTATTCGGAAGTTGTTACAACATAGAAACTATAAAACAAATCTACATAGAATACCGCTATTACTGTTGTTTTTGTTGCACTTGATCTAAAATTGGTCGTAGTCAACCAAAAATAGATTGATTTTTCTCTCTAGTTTTGATAGTGATTATCAAAATATTTGTCACTTTTGAATATCTGAGCACAATTAACATAAATCTTGTCGTAGTTGATAAAAAAAATTCTGCACTTGACATATTGTTTTGGCTATAGTCGACCAAAAATTGGCCGCTTTGACCAAGAAGCTCACTTTTTCCTACTCTTTTCTTGTCATAAAACTTGAAATAGAAGTCACTCTTAAAAAATCTTACCGTAGTTGCCTTTCAGATCCAACCACAGTTGACCAAAAACTGGCCGCTTTTGCTAGAAATTGTTGTTATTGCTTTGAGTCTGCCACTTTTTCTCTATTATCTGGGAAAATTCAACAATTTATCATGAGATGGTTACAAAATCTTCTAAAAATGAAAACATTTAGACTCCCAAAATACGTCATACATTCCATCATCCATTTACGAAATCAAAACATTCTGATCTAGCTTTAAGATTCAAAATTTAAAAAATAACTTTGGATTATTCCTTTGTGTTCAAAACTTCTAAGATATCAACATTTGCTTGAACCTCATGGCTAGTTCAAGTAGATTTCTTGCAACATATCCTCTAGAAAAATAAGTGAAATATCAATCCAAGTTATCAACATTTTGGAATCCCAAAAGTTAGCATTATTTCCAAAACATCACTCAAATCTTAGGGTCTTGAGTATCATGAAAACCATATCAAAACACCAACACATATTCATCATTTCACTTTATGACCATTTGGAGTCTAATTGCTCTAGTTCAACAACCAAACCTTATGACACCTATCATACAACCAAGTCTCACACAAATCAAAGGTGAACAAATAGATATCATTAGTACTTTGAGGAGCTTCATATTTGAGAAAAATGAAACACCAACCCAGTGGAGAAACACAACATCCTAGATTTATAAAGAGGAACGAAAAGTAGATCTTGCAATTGTAAGGCCCATATTACCACCTCCTAAATGGAAATAGACACCATCCTTCAAAAACAAAAAAATCCCAAAACATTGACAAAACAAAAAAATCGAAAAACAAAGCATTCTTTGATTGCATAGTTAGAAATCACCAACTTTCACCAAATCTTGATTCTTGTTTATGAAAACCATGCAATCACAATACAAAAAAAAAGATGAAAGAAAACAAAAGTAGTGATAGCATGCCCCCATAAAACACCAAAAACAAAGGAAGTGACCCATGGGGTTATAGACCAACTGACCTTGTAACTCCTCAAAAGGAGCCCACATTTCAGGCAACATCAAACCAATCACCTAGTGAGGAAGAAGTAATCCATAGAAAACAAGAAGCGATGGATAGATAAAACCAAAAACCAAAGGACATGGTCATAAAAGAAGTGGATAGTGAGGTAGAAATAAATGATGAAGAATTCTTTCAACACTCCAACAATCCCAAGGTGCTTAAACTAATGGACAAACTCCTAAGGACCCAAATACCTACTTCTTCAAATTAGCACAAAGTGGTTCTAAGTTACCTATAGAATTTAACGTGGAAGGTATTAAAGATCCTCACCTCGTTCCCTTAGGAGATAACTCACTTATGAGAGAAATACCCAAACCATTGAAGATTCCAAGCATGCCACCAATCTTCTCACAAGGCAATGATCAATCAACGAACAACCCTTTGTTTATGAAACTTTCCCAAATCGAACAAGAAACAATGGAAAAACAATATCAAGGAGGTCCATCTCAATACATGCCCCAAATCACTTCATACATTGACCCTTCCCAAAACATACAAAATCAACATAGGCAATTTTCACAACAAAATCTGTAACAAGGCAGGCCACGTGGTCCCCTTCCTAATCAACATCAACAAGGTGGGCCACATGGTCCCCTTCCAAATCAATACCAACAAAAAGGTGGGACAAATGGTCCCCTTCAAATTAGTGCCAACAACAAGGAGGGCCACATGGTCCCCTTCCAAATCAGTACCAACAACAAGGTGGGTCACATGGCCGCCTTCCAAATCAGTACCAACAACAAGGCATGACACATGGTCCCCTTCCCAATCAATAGTACCAACAACAAGGTGGGCCACATGGTCCCATTCCTAATCAAAAGTACCATGAATAAGGTATACCACTAATGCACTATCAAGGTAACCTTCAAAATAGTTGATCCCAACAACAAGGTCTACCACATGGTACCCTTTCCAATCAACAGTCCCATCAATAAGGGGTTACTTCCAACACACTATTAGGGTAACCTTCAATACAATTCATCCTAACAAAAAGGTGTACCACCAACACACTACTAGGGTAACCTTCAAAAAAATTCATCCCAATAACAAAGTGTAACACCAACACTACCAAGGTACCCTTTAATAGAATCAACCACAAAAAGGAGTATCACCAACGTATTATCAAGGTACCCCTCTTTAACAAAATCAAGGACCTAATCCTCCTTCCACACAACAAGGACCTAACCATCCTTACATTCAACAAGGACTTAACCCTCCTTTCATTCAACAAGAACCTAACCCTCCTTACATTCAACAAGGACCTAACCCTCCTTCCACCCAACATGGTTACCAAGGTCATATAACTCCACAATACCCTGTTAGAGTAAAGGTTTTAACTTAATTATGTTAATTAAGTTACCTTTATTCCACTCTTAAGATTTCACTTTAGTTTGCATATTGTGACATTTAATAATTAATATTAATTATTAAATGTCTACCTATTAGGGTTTCTTTAGGGTTGCACAATCTCCTTTTATAAGGATTGATCATTGTATTTTACCTCACTCTCTGATTAATGCAATCTTTAGCTTTCAGAGAACCTTTGCCTTTTGTCTGGAATATCTTCTTTCTGTGATAGGTTATTTGCATGTAGGTGATCTTCGGGGTCTGTGAGGTTGGCTTTCACAACTTCAACATGGTATCAGAGCTCTAGATCTATAGTTTCCTGTTCATTTTTTGCAAATATCAGCTTACAAAGTTTTCTTCTATGCAAGGGTTTCATTCCAAGTTTTTTTTGCTAGATCAGAGGGTTTTT
>VDFB02035552.1:0-17858 GCA_007258455.2 Sequoia sempervirens | reverse complement strand
ATTCCCCTCATAAAATGGCAAAAGGTTTGTGAGATGAGGGAGAAAGTTGGGACTGGTTTGAGAAATGTTCTTAGCCAAAACAAGGCATTGGGGGCAAAATTAGCTTGGACTATTCATTCTCGGCCGGATCTTAAATGGGTAAAGATCGTCAGAGAAAAATATCTGGAAGCAGATCTGTATTACTTCCTTTCCGCGAAATCCTTACCATTTGGGTCTCGGGTTTGGAACTTCATCAAAAAATACAGAGAAATAATAATAGATTTCCTTACGTGGGAGGTGAAGGATGGAAAGGAGGCTTTATTCTGGGAAGACTCGTGGGAAGGACACCCAACATTAGCCGACATCCCAGAACTATCAAGAGTAAAGGAGAAGACTAAACAAATCTGGGGTTCGAAAGTCAGGGATTACATAGATCTCGCGGAAGATATAGTGGATGGCCACATTAAGTGGAAATCGATGAGAAGTCTGGAATTGGGAGGCCGAGAAATTGAAATATTTGAGAAAGAAATATCAAGTCGAAGGATCTGGGGTAGAAAGAGGAATGACCGAATACGGTGGGATGCTGCACCAAACGGGGTTTATTCGGCCAAGATAGGATATAACATGCTAACATCCTCAACTGAAAAAAATCCAAAGTTCCCTCGAAACCTTTGTTGGAACAAGGTTTGCTTACCGAAAGTTGGGATTTTCACATGGGCCGCAGCTCAAGGAAGAATTCTCACAGGAGATGGGTTTACTAAATTAGGTTATCATGGCCCAACCAGATGCTCTCTGTGTCAAGAGGCTAAAGAAACTGTGGATCACTTACTCATGAATTGCAAGTTCACCCATCAGATGTGGTGCTGGCTATGCACAAAATTGAAGTGGGCAACTGTATTCCCTAACACTTTACTAGCATGCTTAAATTCTTGGCCAAGTAGCAATCATAGCTCCATCTTTGGAGATCTCTAGAAGATGAGTCCTTCAATCCTAATATGGGAAGTTTGGAAGGAGAGAAATAAACGTCTATTTCAGGATAAAGAGATGTCGATCCCAAGGCTTCAGTGCAAGGTAGAGGCAAGCATTGTAGAACTTTTCAATTCACAGTTGATGGTCAAACAAAAGAAATCCAGTTTCACTAAATGGGATGCCTCGATCATGAAACAATCGTTTGGAATCAAATCCCCTCCATTGGCTTGCTCAGGAAATGCAGCCTCCTCGAAACAATGCAATAAGACACAGTGGATCCCCCCCGAGCAGGGGTGGGCCAAACTAAACTTTGGTGGAGCTTCTAAAGGGAACCCAGGCCCGTCTGGGGCAGGTTGCATAATAAGAACTAGCATAGGCTCGACCCTGGGGAAATTAGCCCAGCCTCTAGCAGAAGGAACGAATAATGCAGTTGAATTCCAAGCTCTTCTACTTGGACTAAAACTGAGCAAGGAATTAGAAATCAAAAATTTGATTGTCGAAGGAGATTCAACTCTGGTCATAAATGCTCTAAGGACAAGACAGATCCACAATTGGAAATTAGGGGTGTATTTGGATGCGGCACTAGAGCAGCTAAGTAATTTTGAACAAGTGATGTTTAACCATACTTTAAGGGAAGGAAACATGGAAGCATATCTTATGTCTAATATGGGAGTAGTTGGACCCGACTTTAAAGAATGTCTTTCAGGGTAATTCCCAGTGGGTGGTAGGGTGGGCTCCCTCCGCCCCTCATTTGGTCATTTGTCAAGCCATCACAGGGTGGACATGAGGTGGTGGATGGGATGGACACGGTGTTCGCAGAGTGGCAATGTCTTATCACTCCAAGCCTTTTCAAATTAGCTGAAGGGAGGTGAAGGGGATTAAATTAAGTTGGTTGCTCATGAAGATAGGGGAACCCTTGGCATCTGACAGGGGGAATGAATGTCATAGGATTCAAAGCACCGTTAGCTTGACACATAGGGCACATAAATTATGGAAGCGAAAGTTGAAGGGTCGAGTGGCAACTCACTTCACACAAAGTGATAGCTGTATGGAGGCGGAAGGACGAAGGCCGTAGGATACTGTCATGGAAAGGACGATATGCTCACCTTGCCATTATTCAGACTCGAGTGCGGAGGCTCAGCTTTACATCTCACGTGATTTTTAAATGTTTTGATGAAACCATTCTTAATGTATGGTCTTCGAAATCTGGTTTGTCTTTTGTCTTTGTGCAGGGAACGACCGTTAAAAGCATTGCAAATGGCGAGGACGACGAAGTCGAAATTCATCATCTCCATTTCGGCGGTGGGGCTGGAATGTTTTGGTGTTGATAGACCAGTCTCCTTGATGGCCACGGAGAGGCAGATAGCCTTTCGGGAGGTTACAGACCAAAGGTTAAAGTGAATTATGCTCGAGGATGACCTGGTGTCATTAGTAGCTGTCAAAATGGTTCTAGGAAAAGGACACTTGGAAAGAAATGAATTTTCTAGAGACAACGCTCATATCTCCTCTCGATTTCTAGCAGTGATTTTGGACCTGGACATCCCAAAGGCGGAGGCAAAGGAAATGATGGTGCGTCTCTTCCGCGAGGACTTGCTTGGGGGTCTAGAGAAGACATTAAAAGCGGATTTCAAAGGCAAAGGAATCCCGTGCCCCACAGACCTGGACCTCCTATGGGAGACAGATGATGCAGTTAAAGTCTTTCCCTTCATCCTAGACATTAAAGGGCCAGAACTGTTGAGGCATAGAATGATAGCAGCCATGGCTGTGGAATTTTTGAAGAGAAAGCTGAAGCTTGTGTCGGAGGAAGGACTGGAATGGATGGAAGATTTCATAAGGTTTGCAGAATTAAATGGTTTTATGTGAGGCTCGGCCTCTGTGTTTGAAGTTTTTTAAGTTTTAAAATTTAATAGCTTGTCAAACTTTGGTTGGTCTTTTAGTAATAGTGCAGTGGCACTGTAACTTTGTTATCAGATGGATGAGGCTCGACCTCCAACCTAAATTTTTTGTATTATTGCTTATAGTAGTCCGTTTCTTGAAGCTTGCAATGGGACTGTAAATGTTGAAATGGTGGAATTTTGTCCCGGATTGGAATGTTTTGTTGTTTGGCTCGGTGTCCAGGAAGGACCTTTAATCCCTACTTAGAAAATGCATGTATACTTTTATAAAATCAATATAAATCCTACCTTGCGTATCAAAAAAAAAAACAAACGCTATAATATATTTGGTGAAGTGGACCAGGTTTCAACAGTTAACCCGTTTTAATTTTTAAATCATTTGAATTGCTTGCAGAGCGCAAAGTTAACCCTAACATCTGCAACATCCCTTCCCTTCCCTAGATTTTACTTCAAAAGCCACTGGCAATATTTAAGGGTGCTAAATCACTGCTTTTATATATGATAAAGTTATAATAATCCATTCTTTTCAATTGAAAATTACTATCTTTTTAAGGTTTAAGGCTTTAAGCATACCAGTGTATCGTCGAGAGTTCCGGCGAGGATAAATTCGCCATTCGGCGAGAATTTGACGAAGGAAACCGGCGGATTATCCTCGTCAATCAACGTCTTCAGGCAGTGCCCCGTTGCAGAGTCCCAAATCCTGCACAACCCATCATAACTGCTCGACACAATCAACCCCCCGTGTCGGTTAAAATTGACAGCCGTGACGGGGTCGGAATGCGCAGGCAAAACCTTCAAGCATTTTCCCGTCTTGACGTCCCATATCCTAACGGTCTCGTCGAAAGACCCTGAAACCAATAAATTTGACTGCGGGTTAAAGCTAACACAAAAAACATAATTTGTGTGGCCTTTCAGAGTTTTAATGCAGTCTCCCCCCTTGTGGGCATCGAATATTTTTAGGGTTTTGTCGTCAGAGGCAGTGCAAATGTAACATGAATCTCCCGACCATGCCAAGTCTGAGACGCCCTCTGTGTGCCCGACGAGCTCCGTTAAAAAGCTTCCGTCAAAGGCGGACCATACTCTAACGGTTTTGTCCGCCGAAGAGCTGGCTAAGTATTTACCGTCTTCCGAGAATTTGACGCTTGATATGGCGCGCTTGTGGCCTGTTAGAGTGTATTTTAGCTTGTAGGGTTTCATGAGGCCTTTGCCTGGGCTCTGCTTTTGCTGCGCTTCTGAAGTCATTGCACTGGATACTCCCGTTCGAGTCCTTAGAATACTTCTCTTCACTTCATTAATGGCCGACCTTTGTTGCTACTGTTTTCTTTTCCCATTTACATGCGGTGTTCACTATAGTGGCGCAAATTTCTAAGCGTGTAAGGTGCAGATTCATTCCAGAGAACTTGGACTGCATGTATAACGATTTTGACAGTAAATTTGCGCCACTTTATCATTCCAAAGAACTTGGAGTATATGTACAGCGCTCCGTACAATTTGTTTTTGCGCCATTTTAGGCAATTCTTTTGCCAGGAGCTTCGTTTTTTGGTTTTATTAAAAATGGCGGTGGTTTGAAAAATTATAGCGCCCTGTTGACTGGCAGACATGTCCGGCAACCCCGGGGAAATTTGACCGTAAAATTTAAGACTAGCAATCACAATTCAACGTGTAACGTCTCATGGACATTGATGTTTATTTGTGTAATTAAATATAATATTTTTTAATCTAAATTGATAGATTTTACTGAGTATTATTTTGAAATGATTCTCCTAGTATTTAAGAAGAATAACATTTTGTTGATTTTTTTAATAGATTAGTTGATCATTGTGTATGTAAGTGGTTATCTTCTTCTTTTTGTAGTGTTATATATGTATTGTATTTTATGTGTAAGTATTGATAAATAAAGGTGAACATAGCCCTTACCATTTTAAGGGGCAATTGGGGCATCCACTTCATCCTTACATGATTTTTATTCTCTTATCTTTTAACTTTCTTTTTACTAGTTACTTTTAGCCCCAACATATCCTTTAAACCAACACATTCCACTCTTCTCCTCACATCTCCACCTTCCTTTCATTCCTTGTATTTTCCTAAAGAGATAAACTTCATCTTTCTCAACTTACAACTTCATAATTTTCTTAATTTTATATCCTCCCCCTCTTCCACCTCCCAAAATGACCTAACCCATTCCCTTTTCATAACACAATCTACTAAAATAGATTTCATGGCAATTTTGTCACGAGCCATAAACCCTAAGCTAAATTAATATCTCCACATATCTACACAAATCAAATTGAAGCATGTAATTTGTCATATCAAATGTCTTTATGAGGAAACCAAAAATAAAGGCAACTACATGAATGAAAAATCTTTTCATTAATCCCAGGAAGATATGAACAAGAACAAACAATCAAATAAAGGACTTTGTGGAATAGTTCATTTCGAAAGTGAATCAATCCAGTGATGCATTCAACCTAATCCATTGTATTTTTCATAGTTACCATGTGCAAGCAAAGAATTGAGTTATCATTGTTGATGGCTTCATCCACCACCAACTAATCGGTCACCTTCCTTTCATGTTCAAGGAATATGGCTACAAAGGTGGTGGACTAAACACCACTTCTCACTCTACAGAACCAACATATATGGGAACATGTTCACTCAATCAAAGAAGTTAGGGCACCTATTGGAACCACTCAATTAAACATGTTCAATTCAAGTTAAGCATTGCATCACCAGTAAAAACCCAACCTAACTAAATGAAGGGGCAAATATAAGGGCAAAACCCAACCTCAAACAAAAGAACAAAGAGAGGGAGTGCATCAACTCACCTTCTCTCCCCTCCAATTTACTAAACAAGGAGAAAGAGGAATTATGAATTTCTAGTTTTGTGTGTCTAGCAACAAGTTGAATTATTTAGGTGACATGTGATGTTTGTCAAACATGGGTCTCAAATCATTCTATTTTTTTATAAAATGTGTTGCTTTTGAGCAAACTAGTCATCAAGAGGCAAGGCCAATACCCAATCTAGAGAACCCGTCAAATAATATTTAAAATTAAATTAATAATTTAACATTAAAAAATTGACACAAAAGTTATATGTCTCTGACCGTTCCCTATCAACTCACCTATTGTACTTTGCCAACTTCCATGCAAGAATACATCATTTTATACACTAGTCATTGCATTAAGATAAACAAATCAAAATAATAATAAAAAATGAAGGATATAGGTATTTATCAATTTGCTATTTCTGGATTTTGATTGTCAACTCACCTATTGTACTTTGCCAACTTCCATGCAAGAATGCATCATTTTATACACTAGTCATTGCATTAAGATAAACAAATCAAAATAATTAAAAAATGAAGGATATAGGTATTTATCAATTTGATATTTTTGGATTTTGATTGTGTGAAATTTTTTGCATCAATGTTTGGATCACACTATGTGATCCATCAGGATGATAGAGAGCTCAAGGAGATTCATTATGGTTAGTTGCAGGTCTAAATTGCTTAAAAGAAGAAAAGGGAGGGTGTGGAAAGAGGAGGGGAAAGGGAAGACACACCTTTAAAAGAAAGAGTAAGAAGAATTATTAACAATTAAAAAATTAAAAACCCTTAAGAATTAAGATAATTTGAAGACTTACATATGAAACGCTATAATGAAGTAAACACTACAATATAGAATTGCAGAAACTTTACAAATGCAAAAAAAAAAAAAAAAAAAAAAAAAGTCAAATATGCATAAAGCATATACCTGACAATAACCCTTAAGACTAAAAAGATAGTATGCATTTAATTTCTCTATGAAAATGAAATAACAAATTTGGAATTTTTTATAAATTTTTGCTTAATATATAGGTGTCTAAATACATAGTTAATAGTCAAATTATTTGTATATATACATATATACATAGTTAATATATCATAGATATAAGGAGAAATAAACTAATAAAAGAAAAGTTTATGGTTAATAATTAGAAAAAGTATTACATCTGGAATATATATGTATGTATGTATGTATGTATACGTACATACAAATATCATTTTTGATATGTATATACATTTATATTTTTTAATAAATATCAATAATTATTTTTTTGATGAATAGGCAACTATCTATATTAAAATAAAGATAAAGTTACATATTCACAAAAAAAGATTAAGGTGAAATAGAGAGCTACGAGGAATAGAACTTCCAGAAAAAGCAAAATGAAAAGCTTAGAGTCCTGAAGTTTGAGCGAGAAATCCATGATTACAAAACATATAAAAAAGGGCCATTAAGCAACCAAAGCAGTGTAAGCAGAGCCAAGAGGGTCTTTTTCATCCATTTTCTTCCCCCATACATCAGCGGGGTCTGGATTGACATCAAGAGGAGGACCCCAACCATCATCAGCATTTTTTTCCTTCTCTTTATCTTTATCCTCGCGTTGAGGTGAGATTGCAAGCGTTAGACGCCAAAAAAATTGCCAAAATATGGCCAACCAGAGCCAAAAGCAGGAGTGTCATCAAAGGCCCAACCGGAACCGCCACCGCCGCTCCCCGAAGTATCGCCAGAGGGCCACCCTTGGCCAGCCCGCGGCAGAGGAGAGTGGGTCTGTTGAGGAGGGCGAGAATCCCGCCGAAGAGGAGGCTGAGAGCGGGGACATGCAAAACCACTCCGCTACCGGCCCCAAGAAGGCGACCAGCCGCGGGAGGAGGTGGGCGAAGCGGGCACCCAAGCAATAGTACACGGGGCATTGCCCCAGTGGTCCAGAAGCACTTATAAGTGAGCAACCTCAAGTGCAAATTTGTTTGCTTGCATCTGAATCTGTAAGAGC
Organism: Sequoia sempervirens; assembly: GCA_007258455.2. Classification (NCBI taxonomy): domain Eukaryota; kingdom Viridiplantae; phylum Streptophyta; class Pinopsida; order Cupressales; family Cupressaceae; genus Sequoia; species Sequoia sempervirens. The sequence continues at coordinate 10,199 of VDFB02035552.1, read as the reverse complement.
ACATTAGAACAAATAATAGCTTTAGCATATAATGAAACATTAATATCCATTTGAGAATGAGCAAATATGCAAGCATTTCTATCTTTCCAGATATTGAAGTTTCCACCCACTGTGTGCCAAGCTAGGTATACTTGGTAAGGAGTCTCAAGTGAGGTCTCAACAAAATCATATGCCAGGAGAAAGGCTCCAGCCTAAAGGGCCAAAAGAATTCATGAATCCAAGTCCAAAACTGCTAAGCTTTGGAGAAAAACTAGAAAAGATGCTTAAAAGTCTCAGCCTGCCCACAAAAAGGGCAACAAGGGTCCTGGACCCCCAAGAGAACAAGCTGAGAACTCACAAGCAAGCCTTGGAAAAGAATACACCAAGCAAAGTGGGCAAGTTTTGGCTCAACACTTGCAAACCAAGTGGCAGCATATCTTTTATGCTAGACATGAGCGTAGATTGAAGAAGCCACCTCTGGTTCAGACTTTGAAGCATAGGAAAATGTGGTGAAAGCCACCTGTAACCAAGCTTAGGCTTGTAATTCTTGAAAGAGGTGTCTAGGTACCACTTCCAGTCCTTCCACCAGAGCTTGGTCCCATGAATTCCAACCTTATGAAGCATCTCTGCAGAAATAGCATTCACCAAACAATCAAAAGTTGCACAGTCCTGGTTATGAAGCCTATACAGGGCACGAAATTCTTCCCACTACATGATACGCATAGTGGGTCTATGAAAAATTAGTTGCAGGGTTTGGATACCCTTTTTGTGGAATCTGAGTGCCTTAAGCCAAGGCGACTTAGCCAATGACTAACCATTGTTAGCAAAGAGAGGCGACCACCAAACATTTTGCTGGTTGAGTGAAAGCCCATCACGGAAACCAAAGCCAGCCTAGCGAAGCCAGGGCTTGACTGTCTCCCAGGCTCTCCAAATGCTTTTGGCCACAAAAGTCCCCACAATTTGGACTAGTTCCTCTATGACCATAAGGGTTTAAAAGCCAATCCCCTTCCAGGCGGGTCTATGAATAGGAAATTCTAACTGAATACAATCTCTAAGAAGAAATTTCTAGGCCTCATCACCAATAAGGGCGCAAATTATCCATTTGACACACAAGGCAGTCCCTTGTCGTTGAGTGGAGAGAAACCCAATCCCTCTAGAATCTCTAGGAAGGCAGCAGAATTCCTAGGCAACACGGTGAAACCCTCTGTGGGAATCAACAGAGGCCCAAAGAAAATCCTGGAGTAATTTTTCAAGCTTGTCGTAGGTAGCTTTTGACAGGGCCCAACAGGAAGAATAATAAACATGGGTAGCCGCAAGAACCTTGGAGCACACCTGGAATTTCCCCACCAAAGAGAAGGGCTTAGTAATCCAATAAGCAAGTTTTTGCTCAACCCTGGAAAGAACAACTTGCCATAACTCAACCAAGGACGCCTGGAAAGCAAAGGGAATGCCCAAGAACCGAAAAAAAAATCCTAACCCAATCCACTTCCAATTATACTATTGAAACCAAGGAGTGGGCAGAATAGACTGTCTGTAGCACAAAGTTTTGTGCCACTGAATGGCAGAGCCGAAAGTAAGAAAAAAAGTATTAATACAATTCAAGGCCGCTTTTATATTTTCTTCTTCCTCCAGGAGAGTGAGGAAAGAGTCATCAACAAAATAGCCATTAACCAGTTGAGCCTGAGAGTTAGGCAGCAAAATGCCTTAACACGCTGTTGGGAAACTGTGTTGGCCAAAAGGTAGCCAAATCCTTCAGCAACAAGCACATACAGGGAGGGGGCAAATGGGCACCCTTGCCGAATGGAACGAAAGAGTCCAAAGGCAAAAGATTGACGGCCATTAATGGTGATACAAGCAGAGGCATCCACAAAGAGAATTTGAATAGTCTAAATGAAATTAGGCCCAAAACCCAAAGCTTGCAACATAGCAAGAATAAAAGGCCATTCAATGCGGTCATAGGCCTTGGAAAAATCAATTTTGACAAAAATGGCTTTCTGGTTTGAACGCCTGGCCCTTTCCATGCCTTCCCAAACAACAATAATATTATCCAGAATAAACCTGGATTTGATAAACCCTGTTTGCTTCGGGCGCACAATTTGAAGTAAAAGATGGCGGATCTTCAGAGCTAAAGCCTTGGCGATGATTTTGTAGGAGACATTGAGAAGCGTGATAGGCCTCCAGTTGCAAATATCCTCAGGATCATTAGATTTAAGTATGAATTTTATATTGCCTTTGTTTATTAAGTTACCTAGAGATTTAGCATGAAAAGCCTCTAAGTAAACATGATACAGATCTTGTCCAACACAGTCCTAAAGGGCCTTGTAAAACTCACAAGGGAAACCATCAATCCTCAGGGCTTTATCATCAGCCATGGAATAAACAACTTCCTTAAGGTCATCAATTGTTAACAATTGATCGCAAAAATTTCTCTGGGCTAAGGAAAGCCTATTTGGCACAATAGCAAGGCAATCCTAGAGGGGTTGTTGTCGCACAGGCGTGGGTTCTTGTGTAGTGAAAACCTGCTCATAATGATGCACAAAGGCCTGGAGAATGTCAGGAAGCTCAGCGAGCACCTAAATGCCATTTTTTATTTTTTTAATGTCTAGGGATGAGTGTCTGGCACGCAGTGCCAAAAGAAACTCTTTGGAGGCACGATCACCAATTTTTAGCCAATGTATTCGGGCTTCAATCCGCGCACCTCTAGCAACATAATTATTTGCAACTTGCTTTTTGTGCCTTAATTCTGCCACCCTGACTTGCAATGATGGGGAAAAGGGGTTGGTCGCCAAAGCCTCAATAGTTGAGCGCAGGTCAGCGGTGGTAGCCTCATAAGACCACCGGTGAAAGATAGCCAGTTGTCACCCATAAACACGCAGAAATCTTGCCGTCCCATAAGTGCCTTGATGGTGTCATGATCTCAGCTAAATCTTTTTTCTCTTTTGACAGTTCTTCTCTCTCGGTTAAGCCGTTAGTGGATGTGACTTGTTAGACCACTTCCCCATTTCTTTTCGTATTGAATGGGAGACTCAACAGCCTCGCACATGTAAAACTCAATTCTTTTTTAACATGTCTTTGTTCTATCACAAGCCTACCCTAACCCACATTTGTAGAGTCTGGAATCTGGAGTGCAGGCCAGCTCATCATACAGACTTGATTACTTGGTGGAATGATGCTATCATATCAATAACTATTAAGAAATTGTTCATGTTTTCTTTATTTAGTTAATTTAAGAAAGGAGATATAGTTAATAAAAAGGATATATAAATTATTCTTGTTTTATTAGTTCCTGTCAGGGTACTATAGGCACCACCCGTTCTTAACTAGTGATTAAACGTTTTATTTGCAGCCAATCAAAATTCATTATTATTTTTTTGATACATTATATTTAAATTTTTTAATGTAAAATGCAAGATTTTTAACTTTTCAAATTTCAAAAATTATTTTTCTTCAATTTTATTGGTTACAAAACTTTGAGTGATAAGAGAGGATTTACAGGGAGCATAAACTTTTGATCGCAACTTTTCAAGGTTTTTCTGCCACAATGACCATAATCAAAAAAATATTCAACTAATTTTTAGGAAAAAATTTAAACTCTTCAAAATTTATTTACTTGTTATATTTTTCATTCTATTAAATTCAAATATATAAAATAATCTAATAACAAATTCAAATAAATAATATATTTTAATATATAATACATAATTTCAACAACATATTATAAATATTTATGAATATATAATTATAATTTTAGAGGATTTTGATATTTACAGAAGATGAGAGGAGGAGGAGCACGAGAGAGAATTCTGACTGACTGAAGAGATTGACTATGATTAAAAACTTCAAGGAAATAATTCATCATTTCATTCCAAAGTATAAGAAAAGTTACAATGGCTCAACATTTTCGATTTATAAAATATATTAAATTTTATATTATTTCAATAATGAATAAATTTAATGGTAAAATGGAGCCGAATTAGGAGCCCGCGTTTTGCGAATGGAGAGCAGGGATAGAGCGCACCAGCGATGGCAGGGGTGAAATGGTGAACAAAGGACGGAGATGAGTAGAGGGCATGTACCATAGTGGGTGCATACAAATGGCGCATGGGTAGACAAATGCCATCCCGCTTACCAGAGTCGCGCAAGAGGAAGGATTGGTGTGAAGGGCTGGAATGATGGCAACAACTCTTGGCAGGGGAGCAGGCCATCTGGACCACCGTGGATTCGTCTGAGAGGCCGTCAAATAGATCAGAGGAACACCCATAAGACCAGAGGATCAGGAATGTGAAATGTTGAAAAATGGAGCCTGGATGATAGGCGCAATGGCAGGCCTTGGTCCACCAAGTTGAAAAACTGGCCAATGTCGAAGTGTCTACGCAACAACAGGAACTTGGACAATACCGATAGGGCTAGGGAACGAAAGACGCAAGAAGGGAGGCGACAAATGTGGGACCGAGAGGATAGCAAGAATGATCACAGAAGTCTAAAGCCCCCTGGTAGACCTGATAACCCTGTTCCTCCACTACAAATTCCTATAGATCACCTGAGGATTAAATTCGAAGCAAACAAATTAAAACAATTAGGGATCTTCATTAAATGGGGGGGCGGAATTGGTGGATCAGGGGAAGTCGAAAACTGGTGTTTTGAGAAATGGGGCAATAGTGTTGAAATCGGTGCTTTGGCTAATGACTACCTCCTAATCATTTTTTGAACAGCAAAGGAGAAATGGAAAGCCCTTAACAGTGAACAGTATTACCTGAAGAGCGCTGGAATTCATCTGATTGATTGGTACCCTAATTTCAATCCATGGAGGCACACCATCCAGGAAGGTCCGATCTGGATCAGAATTTATGAAATGCCTTCCGAATTTTGAGAACTAGGGCTGCTAAAATTAATGGGGAGCCATCTGGGAACGGTGAGATCAATAGATGAAGTCCTAATTGACAGAAGCAAGGGTGCATACATCAGAATGTGCTTGGGAGTGAATCTGCAACATAGTCTGCCTTCAGAAATAGAAATTCCCACTGCTGCAGGACCGTGTCGACTGAAGGTTGAAAGAGAAGATCATTTGTCCCTATGTCCCATGTGCAAATCCATAAGGCACGGGCATCTGGACTGCAATGGTATGGTTAAAGTGGACAAGACCAATAAATATTCTCAAAAGCTTTTCAGGTCGAGGGTAGAAGCAGTACCCATTAATCCAAAAACCACACCTAAGCCTGTTGAACAGCAGATGTATGATCCTATTGCGGAACTCTGGTCTCCCAGGGGGCGGACAGAGAGGGGATATGATCCAGGCTACAACCTCTCTCTGACAATAATGGAAATGAGCGGTGGAGAGACCGAGCCAACAGTAAAAGGGGTATGGGAGGTTGCCATGGACCCAACAGAAAAAGCCATATCAGATAAAGAAACAACTGGAATAATGTAGGAGAAGTACAAATCACAACAAGTTGGAGCAGTTATTTTGGAAGCAGCCGTAATAGAAGAAATGCAAGGGGCGGTGGATGATCAGGATGCTGGGCCAGACAAAGACCCGAACTCCCTCTGGGCAAAGACAATGGATTTGAATCAAAGAGTAGAGGATTGCAACAGGGCTGAATTCTATGGGATGTCCGCCGGTGAGGAAGATCACAATCCAGCTGAGACCTTTAAGGACCTGGAAGACAGTGATTCAGACCCGGAGGAGGAGGAAGGCCCTGGTCATGAGCAAGAAGGCCTTTTTGAGGAAAGGACCTTAGAGCAGACCCAATCGAAATTGAAACATCTGAATACCATGACCAAAAGGAAGAGGGGTCCTAAATCTAACAAATCCAAACTAGAAATGGCTGCCAGCACTAGAGGCCAAAGGAAACTAAGAAGCGGGAGGGAGATAGCCCCTCCTGTGGAGCCATGAAGGTTATCACATGGAATGCTAGGGGCCTAAACGCCCCTAGCAAATGGTGCATGGTCAGGCACCAATTAGATCAAAGTAAGGCAGACATAATTATGCTACAGGAAACCAAATGGTAAGGTCAGGAGATAGGAAATAAAATGAGAAATTGGAAGCAATGGGAAGGAGTCTTTGTGGAGTCAGTTGGGGCTTCTAGAAGTTTAGGAGTGATGTGGAATCCCCTCTTCATTCAGTGTATGACTCTAATGGAAAAGCAAAATTGGTTGGTAGTCAGATGTAGGATTCTGAGCCAAAACAAGTTTATAATAGTTGTGAATGTTTATGGACCAACAACTACTAATGCGAAAAGGGAGTTGTGGCTAGAGATCGGGGCATGGATACAGCTGCAGGCTGGTGCACAATTTGTTATTGGTGGAGACTTCAACGCAACTTTGGATAATACTGAAAAGTTGGGTGGTATTCAATCTTTGTCGAAGGTACAATCAAATTTCCAATCCTTTGTGGAGGTCAGGAGGTTAAGAGAGGTGCAAACGAAGAATGGGAAATATACATGGACGAATAGGAGGAAAGGATTTACTCACATTGCAGAAAAATTAGATAGATTCCTATTAGCTAGAGATTGGGGACCTTTGGCAGACACATTTGAAGCTAGCATTCTTCCTTTCACCGGCTCTGATCACTTCCCAGTCCAGTTGTACTTAAAGCCAGAGGTCCCTAAGGGCGGCATCCCTTTTAAATTTGAGCACATGTGGCTTAGGGATCCATCCCTGCATGAGCTAATGAAGACTTGGTGGAATGATGTGCAGGGGGGCAATCACACTTGTATGTTTTCTCTCAGACAAAAACTGGCACACATCAAGAATAAATTGAAGGATTGGAATAGGGAGCGGTTTGGTAACATTTTCTTAAGTAAAGCACGTGTTGAAGGTGAGCTATCCAAGCTGAATGAAAAATTCATAGAGAAAGGAATGGATGGGGCAAACTTTGACTTGGAACTACAACTTAAGGCAGAGCTAAAAGAGATTTTGGCTAGGGAGGAGATCTTTTGGAGACAGAAGTCAAGGGAAGTGTGGCTGAAGGAAGGCGACAAGAATACCAAATTTTTCCATAGGACTGCGAACACTAACAAGACTTAGAGAAGCATACTGGAGGTAGTGAAGGAGGATGGGTCGACCACACAAAGCACAGAAGAAGTCAATCAAGCCGCAGTCCACTACTTTCAAACAATTCTCAATAGAGCAGTTGGGGACAATAGAAGGGTGAGGGAGCTCTTTCTGGACCGAATCCCAGCCTTGGTCAATGATGCAGACAACTTAATGCTATATGAGCCAATCAGTCTGGAAGAAGTGAAACGGGCCACATTCCAGTTGGGGGCTGACAAGGCCCCTGGACCAGATGGTTTCTCAGCCAGATTCTTTCAAGCCTTCTGGGATATCATTGGGTCAGATGTACATTTGGCGGTTGAGGAGTCAAGGAAAAAAGCAACAATGTTGGGGGCTTTTAATCACACTTTCATCGCACTCATCCCCAAGAAGAAAGACCCAAAGTGCTTCAAAGACTACAGGCCAATTTCCCTATGCAACACCATCTACAAAATCACAATTAAGATAATTGCCAACAGGCTTAAGAAAATCCTAAAGAAAATCATTTTAGAAGAGCAAAGCGGTTTTTCTCCTGGCAAATCTATCTTTGAAGGCATCATTGTTGCACATGAAACTATTCATCCGGCTAGAAAAGCAAGGGCTCCTAGCATGATCATTAAGCTCGACATCCTTAAGGCATATGATTTGGTGGACCATCAATTTATGGTGGATGTTCTGAAGAAATTTGGATTCAAACAAGATTGGGTCGACTGGGTATAAGGCTGCATCAATTCACCCAAATTTTTAGTGATTGTGAATGGCTCCGCACATGGTTTCTTTGAGTCCTCTAATGGAATTAGACAGGGTTACCCCCTATCACCCTTCCTCTTTATCATCATGGTGGAAGCACTTGGCAGGAGCATCTCTCAGTTACGGACGGAAGGCAGTTGGAAAGGCATCAAGGTCACCCCTGGTTTGGATAGGGTGACTCATCATCAATTTGCTGATGACACCATCCTATTTGGTGAGGCTTCCAGAACAGAAGCCAGGTGCATTAAGAATCTGTTGGATGAATACAGCTTGGCCTCTGGATAGAGTGTGAACTGGTGCAAGTCAGAAGTATTCTTTCTAAATGTACATCCGAGGCTTCAAGGGGACCTAGTTAGAATTCTTGGTTTGAAAAATGCCAACTTCCCTGGCAGGTTTTTATGAATGCCACTTTTCTCTGGAATCAATAAAGTCAGCTATTGGGAACCCTTATTAAATAGTTGCAGGAAGAGATTGGAAAGCTAGAAGGAGAAGTGGCTCTCCTCGGCTAGCAGAGTAATGATGCTCAAAGCAGTTCTCTCTGCCATTCTGATATATTCTATGTCTTGTTTGAAGCTTCCCGTGTCAGTAGAAGATAGGCTGATTCAAATCATGAGAAGATTTTTTTGGAGTGGCACTGGGGAATCTCAGAAATTTCTGCTCATGGCGTGGGGAAAGGTATGTAAACCAATTGGAGAAAAGGGGGCGGGTGTCAAGCAACTACATCTAATGAATATGGCCATGGGTGCGAAGCTCGTCTGGAATTTGTATCAGAATGGGAACCAACAATGGGTCCAAATTTTGCGAAAGAAATATCTTGACTCAGATGAGGACATTCGAATCTTCATCGTCCAAGACCCGCCAAGGGGGTCAGCGATCTGGAACTTTATTCTGGATTGTAGATGCATCATTACTAAGCATATCACATGGCAATTAAATAATGGCAGGAGGGCTGCGTTCTCGGAGGACTCGTGGGAGGGACATCCTACCCTGATGTCCCTCCCTCATCTGGCTGAGATCCGAAGGGAATCAAAGCGAGTATGGGGTAGGGAGGTGTGTAATTATGGGTCATTTTCAAGGGAACATGGGGTACTAAAGTGGCAGTGGAAGTCATTAGAAGTGCTAAACGCACCCCAAGCCCAAAAGGTGGTTTTGGCAGAGATTCTACAACATAGAACCTGGGCGGCTTCAGATGCAGTGGATCGGATTAGGTGGTGTGCTTCGCCAGTGGGGGAATATAGTGTCAAATTAGGATACAAGGTTGGGGAAGCAGTTGTCGAAGATAATCATTGGCCAAAAGATTTACTGTGGGGAAAGCACGTTCTGCCCAAGGCTGGTGTCTTCTCATGGCTGGCTATCCAAAAGAAAATTCTTATGCAAGATCGTTTGGCTAAAGTTGGCATCATTGGTCCAGTTAGATGTCCTTTGTGTAAACACCATGACGGAGACGCGAACCACCTCCTTTTGTCATGTCCTTATGCAAGGTATTGCTGGAACTTCCTTCAATCCAAATTAAATTTCTCTTCCCCTCCACCACAGGAGTTGGCAGATTGGTTTGTTAGCTGGCCAAGCAGTAGGAAGCAAGATTTCTTCGGTTACATCTGGAAAATTGCTCCCTCAATCATCATCTGGGAAATCTGGAAAGAACGTAACCGAAGGATTTTTAAAGATCAGATGATTCCCAGAGAGCAGTTGGTTAAGAATTTCAAAGTCTCCATAGTGGAAGTTGTGAATTCGGCAGTAAGATCGGTGAATGTAAAGCATAGCACCTTTTCTAATAGGGACAATGAATTGGTTAAAGAATTCAAGGGCTTATGATTCCAAAATTGGTAGGTGCTAAGCCAATGGCACAACCAGGCGATCCGCGAAAGGGAGTTAAATGGTGTGCCCCGTGCTCAGGATGGGTGAAGATCAATTTTGATGGAGCGTCGAATGGGAACCCTAGGCCAAGTGGTATTGGATGTGTGGTGCGGGATGTTGAGGGGAAGATCCTAGCAGAACGAGTGGAGTTTATTGGCGAAGCTACTAATAACATCGCTGAAATCAAAGCAGCACTAAAAAGGACTAGAATTGGGTAAGGAATTAGGAGCGAGGAGAATTCATCTGGAAGGGGATTCACTGATCATTATGAATGCAATCAGACAAAACTCGGCCCCTAATTGAAAGATCAGCTAGGTGGTTGGCTATCATCAAGACCTTCATTGAGGAGTTGGAGGATTTTTAGATAAGCCATATTTACAGGGAAGGGAATACATTGGCGGATGAGTTGTCAAAGCGTGCCATCTCTGGTATCGGTCATGGTTAAGGTTGTGTTGGCGGTGGAGAGCTAGTGTGTTGGAGATAAGTTGTGGAGGATTGTAGTTTGGTCAGCCATCATAAAGTAGTAAGGACTGGTAGTCTTTGTAGCTGGGGGAATGTCGTTATGGTGGAAGTGAAATGGT
>VDFB02035551.1:0-50714 GCA_007258455.2 Sequoia sempervirens | reverse complement strand
TGGAACAATATGATCCTTGACACCATCAAGAATCATCCTCCTCGCCTTGGCATCTTCCTTCTTATATGCTAAGAGCTGTGCTGGATCTGTAGGTACAGGTACAACACTAGTCACATATTCCTTGATCCCATTCTCTTCCAGCAACAAAGAAATTCTGGCTTTCCGGACACCAAAATTTGAGGCTCCATCCAATCTGTCCTGATCTCTTAAACCTGCTGAGGCCATCTCAAAAGATAAAAAACAAATAATAATATTTGAAGGCGGGATCTTTCCTTCCTATGTTGAGCCTTATCTTCCCTCAGATCAGCTCTAATACCATATGAAAATTCTATTGTAGTTACTGATTATTAATCTCCTATCTAATACATAGATTATTTGACTCTGGAAAATTAATTCTCAGCAAATATCGAAAAATAACACAACTGCAACTTCACTAATAAAACTCACAAGAATAGAGAAGAAAACATTCACAATAATGAACACAATATTTTTGGACAAATTATTAAGGTGGAAAAACCCGAGGAAAGGAAAACCACTCGTTGAGGGTATATTAAACTTCCAGCAAATTAAGGAATACCATAAAACTGCCTCTTCTTGTGAGCTCCGGCAATATTCTTCTTCGGAAATTCTTCCCTCAATTTCTCCTGCTGAAATTCCACAGCTGCTATCCCCAACGCTATCACTGCGCCCTTGCTAACACTGCAAGACTATTTGCTCTCACTGCAATTCTACTTGCTATCACTGCAAGTCTACTTGTTGTTGTGTTCTCCAATTGCCCATTGATCCCCTTTTATACTTTTCTCATTGGAAAACCAATGGCCATGATTTAATCTCAATCAATGGCTAAGATTAAATAGACTCTAAAAACCCTAACTAACTGGATTCTAGAAGTCTCTAGGAGAATCAATTTATTTAATTACATAATTATCTAGACAACTCAGCCCTTTTCTGGAGGTTTCTAGAAAATAATTAAATAATTAAATGACACTTCTAGACAATGGAGACACCTGTCCAAGCTACATAAATTAACAAGAACTGCTTTGTCAAATTATATTTGTTGAAAAAATTAAACTAAATTGTCTAATAAGATCTCATTTATCTACTAGGAAATTTAATAATGTTCTTTTTTCATCTTTCGGGGTTTATCAATAGAGATATGTTTGGAGATCCCCAAATTTAGTAGAAAATGATGAAAATTCCTTGAATGGTACCAAAAAAATTTAATGAAAACCCAAACCCTAGAGCTATGCCTCCATATTTCTTCTTGAATTTGTAACCATGTAATTTCAGCAGGAGCCAAGTAATTTTGTAATTTATGTATTATGTAAACAATATGGAAATTGTGTTTAAATTTTTATGCTATGGATGTAGCATTGTATAAGTTATTTTCATGTTTCCTCTACAACCAATGGCATGATTTAATTTAATATGGAAATTTTTTTAAATGCAAATTTTTAATTAATTATTATCTTCTCGTACAATTTTCCTTAAAACCTTGCATTTTATATGTCTGGTGACCATCAAATCCTTTTCTCCTGCGTTATGTTTATTAATATATTATTATTATTTTAACAATATAAATATTTAGGAAAAGTAGTAAATTTTTTTGTTGAGTATAAAATAATTTATTTTTTTTCTTTTTATAAAATATGTCATATAATTTGTAAAATGATGTCGAAATTTAAATTTTTAGATATATAAAATGATTAGAAGTTATTATGTTAATGTGTATGTTTATTAGAAATTAATATATAAAAATTACATTAAATAAATGATAATTGTTGAATAAAGTTGGAAACCTAAAATATGTTGATTGTATATCTCTACAAGTCTTTTTTTTTTATTATTCAATTTTAATTAAGAAACATATCTAGAAGAATATAATTGGATGAAATATTTGTAATTATTTTCAACATTATATATATATATATATGTATATATATATATATATATATATATATATATATATATATATATATATATATATATATATATATATATTTATAAACTTTAATGAATTTACACTTATTCAAAAATAATATTTATTGTTTTATTGGTCAAAATTAATTTTTAATTGTTAAATAATAAATTAGAATATATTCAAACATAGTTAATAAAGAGTTGTTTTTTTATGATTTTGAAATTGTCAAAAAATTAAAAAAATAGATAGAAAAGAAAATATCAATGATGATTACTTAAACAATATATGCTAATTGGAAAATCAATAAGTAAAACTATAATTTTAATAGTGGTTTTGTTTATGTTTTTGAATTTCTACATAATTTTAAATTTATTTTATTAAAGAAAATTTAAATATTTAATAAAATTGGGCAGGGAAAATTTGAAAATTGACCTATTTTTGATATACAAAATTTATGAATTTTAGGTTTCCAACTTTTTTAACCAATTATCATTTATTTAATGTAATTTTAATGTATTAATGTTTAATAAAAATACATATTGAAATATGAACATGATAACTTCTAATCATTTTATATATTTAAAAATTTAAAATTTGATGTTATTTTATACTCAACAAAAAATATTTACTATATTTCCCAAATATTTATATTGTAAAATTAATAATAATTTATTAATAAATAAAAATATTTAAAATAGATTTAAAGCAAACCATTGTATAAAACCTTGAATTACCTATTTTAGAATTATTTCATAAGTTAATCTTTCAATTTTTCTAATTAAAACTATAAGTAATTCTAAAATAGGTAAATTAAAGATTTATTAATATTTTTTTAAAGATAGGTAAATAGATAAAATGATAGAAATAATTTACCTATTTACTCATTGATTTACCTAAATTATCTTCTATTTACCTAAATAATTTATTAAAGTAAGTGGATAATTAAAATTACTGAATTACAATAGTTTAATAGTTGATTGTATATTTTAAATAATTAATAGATAGAAAAATATCATGATGGAATTAAAATAGTCTTCATATTCATCATAATTAGTTAATTTATGTATATTTTATTATAATTAATTAATTCAAGTAATTATCCACCTATAAAATAGTTTAATTCAATTTAAACTAGTTCCATATTCACTGATTCAATCATATCTACTATTACTAAAATCAATTTTTTTAAGGCATAATTAGCACATAATTAATAATAGTTTTAAAATGAACATAAATTATTTATATTAGTAAATTAAACACCTAGTAAAATCAATCTATTATTTAACTAAGTTGGGTGAATAAAGATTAAATTATTTAACTTATTTTAATTTGTTTTAAAATTTAATTAACTAATTATTATTAAATAATCAAATATTTTAAAAATAACTAATTGAATAAAATTATCCATTGATATTTAATTAGGATAACTAATTTTATATTTATTCAATTGATTTTACTAGGTGGAATATTTAATTATTTAACTAATTAGATAATGAATAATTCAATTAGTTTATACATGACCTTTGAATTATACTCTAAAGAATTAAATTTTCCTTTCCTCATTAAATTTTCCACCTCCCATTAATATTGTTTTCCTTAGAGTAGGAAGGAGAATTCACATTAAATGAATTATGTAATGGATTACTTATTTTTCAAAAAATAAAATATATTATGTAGTTTAAAATACAAATTATATAATTCTTATATTATTTATTAAATTTTCTATAGAATTTGGGCGGGGCTCTAGCTCGGTTGGCTAAGTAATTCCGTTGCGGCTCTGCTGGTCATGAGTTCTAGTCTCCCCCCGTCCCGTGGTACCAAGGCGTGTCGCGCCAGTGCCACCGATCACGTTAAAAAGTTTACCAAGCGTGCAGTGTAAAAAAAAAAAAATTTCTATAGAATTTAAATAAAAAAATTGATTAAATATTTGTTTTATTAATATTAATATATATAATATCATTTTGGAGTTAGTATATTTATTAAAAATGATTTCATTTTATTCTTTTTTTTATGTAATAAAATTAATTTAATATGTTAAAAAATTATTTTATTTTTACTTCAAAATTAGTCTATATGTATTTATTAAATATTATTTTATTTTATTTGTTTAAACATTATTTTATAATTTAATTTTAATATATATAAACTCTTTAATAATTTTTATTAATACATCATTAAAATCTTTAATAAAAATTATATATATTTATTTAATATATTAAAAAAATAGTTTATATTGTTAATCTTATATTTTAAATAATTTATTAAATAGCTTTTGAATATATTAAACAAATATATATAAACTCTAATAGTTTTTTTTGTTGCCAGACATGACTGTACTTTGTTCAAAAATAAAAAATGCAGGGGCTGTCAGTTACACTACACCATTTAGGAGCCACTACAAACGACACCATTTAGGAGCCACTATAGATGGCAGGGTGCTACAGGTTGTCACTTTGTCTAATAGACTAGGTCATGACATGACAGCCCATTAGATGGACATTCCATTTTGTAGGCTGCATAGCCTGCTCTGATCTAGAACACAATCTTCTACCACTTGCACTTGTTGAGTAGTGCAATAAAAATATCTAAGGAATCTGTGATTTTTGAGGTATTTAAAGCAAAGATTTGTTTGGCAGGCTCAAATTTGATTATTGCTATTAAATGAATCTCAATGCAAGACGAGGTGACGGTACCGGCCGTATTTTTACTGCTTTCCCTGCCTCTATTGGTATCCCGTATGAAAGGTTTGTATTTTGGCTATTTGCATTGCTTTAGAGTGATCAAAATAGAATCACAATCTGTATTGATAAACTACACATTGGAACTCCTCTTCTCCATACAAAGATGATGACTGGATATGAATGAAAGGGACGGGTGCGATGAAAGTAATCATCTCCCAACTGCTCTTACACCATAGGTTATAAATTTTAGCTCAGGTCATTTCTAATTGGATACACCTTCGGCGTAAATTAATTAATGAAGAGAGGTTAACTTTTCTCGAATTATGTTGAATGTTTTTAAAATAAAAAGTAGTAAAACAAGGGTGCTGACCCATAAAAACAAGGCAACAAGGTGCTGACCCATAAAAACAAGGCAACAAAGGTCATCCAACAGAAGCACATTAACAACATATTAACAACACAATGACAGCAGAGAGAAAGCTATCACTGATAGCACATCATCAAAATACAAAAAGTAACAGTAATTGTAGGCAAAACCAAAGACAACCAGGGGTCCAACAAGTTTAGTAGTAAAAACAAACAACTAGACATAGAAATAAACAAGAACAAAAAGGCCCAACGGCCTAATTCTTATCCTTCCTACCAGACATATCATGCATAGCCGTTTTCCAATCCGCCATGAGGAACTCAAGCAGCTCCTTGAAACCGACATCATCTTTAGCACCATCCACGAACTTGTCCTTCTGCGGCAAGCAAAGACTGGTGGCTGACCTATGCATGATCCTCAAGGAAAATTGAGACAACTCCTGGACCTTCTTTTCCAACCTCTCCAATCTCTCTTTCAGCTTGCCAACTTCTTCCCAAGCCATTTTGTTTGCTTCAGGGTGTTTTCTTTTATGAGATGTATTTTCATTGTATTTTTCATCGTAATTAAATTTGATGTATAGTTAATAAAATAAGAACAATAATATATTATTGAAAAATATTCTGAAATTGAATAGTATTTAAAATAGAATTATTCTTAATGATTTGGTCAAAGCAGTCAATGTATTTTAAAAACTATATTATGTAAAAAGATGTTAGAAATAGTATTTTCTAAATTAAATTTTAAATTTATATTAAGAAAAATTTGCATAAGAATTAAATATATTGTATTATAAATAATGTGAGAATAATAATTTAATATTCTTTAGTTTAGAAATATTGTAAAATTAAATAATATTTAAATATAATTATTCTTAATGATTTGATCAAAGTAAATAATATATTTTTTAAGTTGTTTTATGTAAAAATATGTTAAAAATGGTTTTTATAAATAAGAAATCAAAGTATGGAGGAGAATTTTTTAAATTGTTTTATCTAAAAACTTATTTAATAAAATTATTAATAATAAATAATTATATTGATAATTAATGTGAATAAAAATATTATAATCAATAGATATTTCAAAAAACTAAATAATTAATATTATAATAATGATAATGACAAATGATTAAATAATGCATAATACATGAAAATAAATAATATTATAGTTAATAAATATCAAAAGTGTCTATATTTTCTTTGCTTTCTTAAAATATTTAAATTCCACTTGTTTCTAAAGGTGAAAAAAAAGCTAAGAAAGGGTTCATCTTCAAGCTTACTGTGTTCTTTTAGGCTAGTCTACCATTCCATAATTGGGTTTATCCGACTAGCATTAGTACAACTATAAATCTATAAATATATTAAATAATGAAACAAACAGGTACGAAGGCAAAGATCTTAATGCCTCTATTATGGTTGGCTACACTTTAGCATTAGGGTTCCTTCTAATAAAAAAAGCACTTCCCTTGTTTGGTGAATTTCGATGTGGTTTTCCTTCCAAATAACCTGTAAATCATAACATTTTTAAATGTCAATATTTTCTCCCCTTTAATTATCATGCTCCATCATTTTCTAGATCCCTATTTTACTTCATGCTTTAGGTTTAAGGGTGTGGAGCTAGAAAAATCATATGATAATGATTTTGGACAACTCAAATTTCTTCTTAATTATTGAGCAATATTTTCTCTTCCCTTTGGATATATAGTATTTTTTTAGAGTTGAAAGATCTAATATCAAAGTTAAGATGTAATTCTAATCCTCAGTTATGGATAGGTAGAAATCATGAATTAATGTACATAGGGTTATTGATGTTTCATTCATGGATCTTGTAGGCCATTACATTTAGTAATTTTTAGCAAATTCAAGGTTGTAATTAGGTAAAGAACCAATCTAAATCTATTTTCTTGTTAGTTGATAGACTATTTGTTTGAATTTTTTGCTGGTATTTTTTTCAGCCCATCCACGAATTGGATTTGCCAGCACCAGAGATGTCCTGGCTGGCGGTGACTTGACCAAGTTTTTTGTGGTGATGTGGAGCTTGGTAATTACGTGAGTTAGCAATGGTGGAGTTGGTGTCTTCGATACGCGGAAGCTGAATGGTAAGTGTTTGCTCACACGAGGGTTTATGCATTTTGTCATTGTTGTACGATGGAGGCAGACAAAGTAAATGCAATATTGAATGTTGCAGTGTGGGAAAGTATACTTTGACTAAGTTGCATTGTCAAAAGAGCCATTGTAGTATTGGTTTGATAGCAGACTACTATAAAAATTGTTGCCTTTGGCTCCATGGTTGGTTTGAGAGTAGATTATTTGTAAAAATACCAGCTTCAGCTTGGTTTTATAGAAGATTGGAAGGTTTTAAAATTGTTGTTCTCTACAATCTATAAGTCATTTTACATGGGTGTTTTGCAGAAATGATTTATACATTGTTTCTATTAAAATTGTTGTTCTTCGGAATGTGTAAGTCATTTTACATGGGTGTTGCAGTGTGGGAAAGAGTCTAAAATGTGCCCTAAAATATATTGAATAAGTTGCATTGTTGAAAGAGCCATTGTGGTGTTGGTTTCATGGAATATTTCTGAAAAATTGTTAGCTTTGGCTCCATTTTATAGCAAGTTGGAGAGTTTTAAAATTGTTGTTCTCCATAATCTGTAAGTTGTTTTACATGGGTATTTTGCATAAATGATTTATTTATTGTTTATGTTAAAATTATTGTTGTCTAGAATTTGTAAGTCATTTTACATGGGTGTTTGGCATTATGGTTTTGTATGGATGGAGAAATTGCAATTAAATCTTCTTTCTTTCATCAAAACATATGGTTAGTGTTAGCAATTTTTTTATCCCTTGTTTATTGTTTGTAGTTATCTTTGAGCATCTTTGGCCTTATAGCTGTTACCATAGGAGCAATTGTAGTTAAATCTTGTATCTTTTTGTGCCATAGAAAATTGGACCCTCCTGAGAAAAGAGACAATTTCATGCATAATTGGACCCACTTTTGAATTCCTTCACATCATTTACCCTTAGGTCCCTAAGACCCATTATTTTTTATCTAGAGGCTTGTTTACTTGAGAAATCACATAAAACCAAACAAACAACATTTAATTATCTCATATCCTAAAAACCCACCCTCCAAAATCAGTAGTGGGACCCATTCACCGAGGGTGGCGAAATAGTCCCTTCTGAGGGGAAATTCAATTTTGAGTGAGAATTTGATTAATTTAACTTGAATTTCTGGTGAATGTCAGCCTCTTAGGTCTAAATAATGGGAAAATAAGGTGTTTTTGCTTATACATACTCATTTTTATTCATTTCTCACATCTTTTTTTTGTCATTTTTCAAGATAAATTTTTAGAGTCAAGTCTTCTACAACAAGTTTTATGAGAAAAGTTGAAGTTTTAGGGCAGAAAACTAAGGTTTTTGCAGGTCTTGAAGCTCACTTTTTGGATCAAAGGGTTTTTGACGGATTCCCATGGTGAATGATGAAAAAATCTAGGGTGAAGAGGTGCAACTAGCCACCAAATCACACATAAGGACTTGGTTTCATATTGATTACATCTTCCATTTTCAATCCATCTTCAAATTAAGGTTTGCATTTTGTTTTTTTTTCCTTTGCATGTCATTTCATTTCCATTCTTCATGTGTTGCAAGGTTTCTAAGGTTTGAGATCTTGTATCACACAAATCATCTTTGCAGTTCTTATTCTAGAACAATAAAATAGGTTTTTTGTTATGATTCAGACTTTCCTATTCTTTAACAAACCTAAGGTTAGGTTTTTATGTAGATTTTTCTCTATTCAAGGTTTGATTACCCAAGTAGGGGTTTGACTAAGGAAAACCCCCCATTAGACAAACAATTTTAAGCTATTTTGTAGGAATTTTCTAAGATCCTGAGTTTGGTTTCCATAAGATATTGTTGTATAGGTGTTAAGATGTAGAATAAAATTTTGAAGTTACAAAACTTTGAAAGTGGAATGATTCGCCATGCATGGCGAATGAGTCCCACCAGTGATTTCATTTTCAATTAGATGTAGATCCTAGTTCCTAGTTGACAGAAAACAAGGTGGTGAATGAGCTCCAATTAGCTCAATATTAGATTCCCTCAGATTTCCAGATTACTTTTCAATCCTCTTCAGATTCCTAGGTGAACTCATTCTAAAAAATATCCTTATGTTTGGTTTAATTTGCATTCATGCTCTTTCTTTCTTGTTTCTTGCAAAAAGCACTATGTTTTTAAACATAGTAGAAATCTTAGTTGCATTCATTATCATTCATTTAAATCATTCACTTGCATTTAGATTACTTCATTTATCTTAGATAACATCACACATAGCATAATTTGAATGAAACCTTTAGCATTTTTGGCCCTACCTCTCTGCTTTTAGGTGAAATCCATCCATTATGGTTTTCTATGACAACCTTACAATAAAAAACATTAACACCTATAATGCTTCTCTTGAACACCTTAAACCAATTGATGACAATTTCTCCCTCAAGCCTTTTAGTAGTGATGATTTTCACTTGATAGATGAGTCTCTTCAGGACTTCATCTCACCCAAACAATCCGCTTTGGTTTTTGTGAGACATCTAAAACCAAGGATGTTAATGTAATCCAACCTCAACTTATTCTTTACCCACCCTCACAAAAAATTCATTCTAATCGACCCCGATACACCCTCTATCCCCCTAAAACAAATGTGTTGCATCAATCTAGTGATTATACTATTGCTCATACATATAACACCTGAAACAACCTGCAACTGCCAAAACCAACCCCACCCTCTTTACCTTTACCTAATCTACCTAGGGCTCCTTGTTATAACCCACACACAAAGGAGTATGATCTTGTTGAACAATTGAAGAATACTCTTGTGAAGATTTCCCTTTTGGATCTGCTTCAAAACTCATTAGATTATCACAAAATTCTTCAAACAGATTTAAAACAAATTGCAGTTCCTCCTACTACCACTTTGAATGATGTGGCATCTCTCATCCAAAAAATGAATCTTGACATTTCCTTTCATCAACATGAACTCCCTTCTTTGGAGTTGCACAAAAAAAATGACGCCTTTATGATAATTGCTCAATATAATCACATAGGTATCAAGCGAACACTCATTGATTATGGTTTTTCCCTTAATGTGTGGAGTGTGACTCTCCTTGATCACTTAGAAGTTGAAAAGTTACAAATAATACATAATTCTATCTCTATTCGAGGATTTGATAATACAACAAAGCAACCGCTTGGGATAATTACTTTCCCTATTACGGTTGGGGTGGCTACTTTGCAAACTCCTATCCATTCCATGCCTTATGATCTTTCGTATAATATTCTTTTAGGCCGACCATGGCTTCATGAGATGAATGCATTTTCTTCGACCCTTTATTGTATTATGAAATATTTCCATAACAATTATATCTATCAAGTTGAAATAGACCTTGAGCCTGAAAGTTTCTTGCACCTTGAAAAATGGGTTACAAGTCCTCTAAAAACATTGATTCCAACATCTAATATAGATACTCTTGAAATTGAACAACAAAATGAGGAATCAATATCTAAATGATTTGGAAATGATTGGGGATCCTTAAAATTCACACCCTCTTTTATGGGTGAATACATACTCACACAACAAAAAGCTAGGAAACAAGAACCAATAATCATGTCCACTCAAAATTCTAATTAATCATCTCAAACATATATCTCATATAATTTGGATGACAATGCAACATACACAACAAATTTTGATGAGATAGTTTATCAATCCCCGCCTACTCCACATGAAATAGAAAGACTTTATGGAAAAGGCTATACATTTTTAAAACAATTAGGCTATACTAGAAAAGGGTGCAGAAAATATGATCAAGGTATTTGTGTCCCTTTTGAACCTAATATGCAAGAAACAAAAGCTAGATTGGAATATTCTTTTTCTAAAATGACTAAAGCTATTCAATGACCATCTTTGAACATTAATGCTATAACATGTCAACCAGAACACAAACTCACAATCAAACATCATAAATTTCTTGATATAACCCTACCACCTTCATATTTTTATGTCGATAGTGATGAGACTTTGAAATGAATGTTAGGTGTTTATAATAATGCGTCCTCACTTACTTCCATGAAAAAAGTTCCTTGTGCCCTAACTATGAATACCAAGCAAATAGCAAGTGATATCGCTGAAGAGCTCTATGAATTTGAAGGTTCTAAACCTAATGCACTCCCTTTAGGAGATATAATTGATGTGCTAATGGAAATTAATGATAATGATAAAGTTATTAAAATTGGGAAGTGCCTTGATGATGAAGAACAAGAAGACACTACCACTTTACTTCAATATTTTCCTAAAAATTTTCCTTGGAAATATTCTGATAAACCAGGAATTGACCCAAAAATTGTGACGCATAACATCATCCTTGTTGAAAATGTTAAAACCATTCAACAAAAGATAAGAAAAAATCATCCTCAAATAGCCTTGTGTGTTAAAGAGGAGCTCAAAAAACTCCTTGATGCAGGCTTTATTAGACCTATTGATTATTCTCCTTGGATCTCAAACATTGTCACAGTTGCAAAACTTGATAATTGTATTAGGATATGCATGTATTTTCAAGAATTGAATAAAGCCTCTTTTAAATATTATTTTTTGCTTCCTGATATAGACATGATCATGGAGTCAACTGCTCAATAAGGTGACCCCACAATACTAGTTAACAATTTTTGGGCAAACTAGTCACTGAACTATTATTTTCTAACTAAATCTTCACTTTCAAGCATCTATAGCGGATAAATCATGAGGAATTTGAATATGGTGCAAACTATTGATTTGTGAATTTTTTTTTGTAGATTCTAAATACATTTTTTTCAAAAATTTTGGAATTAGAATGCATTTCTTTTTCCATCTCCTTCAAAAACTATTTTTTTTCAATAAACACCATTTTTATGGATTGACGCTCACTGTATAACACAATTTTGTTTTCATGAAGGATAAAATTCCTTTTTTTTTTTAATTTAGATTTGTAACTATGATTCTAGTGCTTCCAAATGGTTTCATAGTGTTTTATTGAATATTTTTTCCTTAATCAGGTTTCAAAGTCAAACCAATTACAATTCAGACATAGGTGGATTGTATAACACAATTTTTTTTGTATGTATCAAAATTAAAAAAAAATTGTTGGATCAAGGACTTCAATATCTAGTGCACTCATATTTGTGATTTTTTTTTTATAATCTTTTATTTTTCCATCTGTGCAGAATAGAAAGCTTGATTTTCAATGAAAAACCTTTATTCGAAAGAAATAAAAAATAAATATAATAATTAAATTAAATTTATTTAAAATTATACTTTTTGGGAAGCTTATAATAAGGACTTCATACTTACAAAAATTAAATTTTAAATGAATTCATTTGATCCCCTAAAAGGTAAATCAAAAGTGGGTTTTTATCAACATTTTGATAGGTGTAAAGGAGACTGTTATAGGTATGGTTTAAAACTAGCGGGGTTCTATCCAAGGGGGTTTGATCTAAGGTAGTTTGATTAAACCCTACTCAATTGGAATGCTTTCAATGGAACTATTTAAGGCTTAAATCATTATATTTTCTAAAAACATGTGATTTCAACAAAAAAATAGAATCTCCCAGAAATTGTAAACCAGCTTTGTGGGATCAACCTTTGCTTTGTTGTCATTCATTGATAGATTTTTTGGTTATAATAAAATCTTTATCAACCCTCAAGATCAGTATAAAACTACCTTTACAATTGTTTGGGGAAAATTTTGTTGGGTTGTGATGCCCTTGGGTCTAAAGAAAGCTGGTGTAACTTATCAACATGCAATGACATTAATATTTCATGATTACATTAACAAAATTTTGGAAGATTATGTTGATGATATCCTCGCTAAATCGTTAACATGACAAGATAATGCAAATTTCCTTCACAAAATCTTCAAACAAATACATAAATACAATATGCGATTGAATCTTAAAAAGTGTCTCTAGTGTAGATGGTGGAAAACTTTTGAGGTTTGACCTATCTCACAGAGGCATTGAGGTGGAAAAAAGTAAAATTGATGTAATAATTTACATGCCACCTACTAAGAATATTTCTTAGTTATGCACATTACAAGGTCGAATTCAAGCTATTTGTCATTTCATTGCATCTTTAGCTAATCACACATTACCTTTCACGTATCTCCTTAAAATGGGTGTACCTTTTGATTGGAGTGAGGATTGTAAACAAGATTTTGAGAGTCTAAAAGAATATCTAGCAACTCCACCAATTTTACAACCCGCTATGCCAAATAGATCATTTATTTTGTACATCACCACATCTACCCATGCTCTTGCAGCATTGTTGGTTGAACATGGCGATCATGGTAAAGAGCGCCCTATTTATTACATTAGCCAAACCTTAATTGATTATGAAACATGATATTCACTAATTGAAAAAAATATTGGGCTCTTGTAGTCACTACTAGTAAGTTGCGACATTATTTACTAAATGCTCAAATACAATTTATCACAAAATTTAATCCTCTTAAATATCTTTTCAACAAAAAAATCTCTCTGGACACTTAAATAAGTGGGTGATGTTAACTGAGTTTGACCTTAATTTTTTTTCACAAAAAGAAATCAAAGGCCAAGCCTTAACTGATCACTTAGCTCGAACTCCTTCTTCTTTTTCTTTACCTACTCATGATTCCTTTCCTAATGATCATGTCTTACCCATTGACATTAAACCATGTGAGTTGTTTTTTGATGGATCTAAGTGTAGAACCAATTCTGATACTGGAGTGGTACTCATTCCACCTGAAGGAAAACCTATTCCCTTATCCTCTTGATTAAATTTCCTATGCACAAATAATACAATGAAGTATAAGGAATTGATTGCACGTTTGCAAGCTACTTTATCAATAAATGCTAAACATATCAAGATCTTTGGTGATTTGTAATTGGTCATCCAAAAAATCAATGGTACATATCAAACTAAACATGACAAATTATCACAATATAAGGATCTTATAATGAAATTATTAGAAAATTTTGAATCATTCACCATTGATAGCACCCCATGTAAAGATCATTAACATGGGGGTAGAATGGAGAGTGCAACTTCTCTTATATCCCTACATCATGCTTCCACAACCTTCACCTTTTTTATTCATCCCATCATGAAACATTTGATTTATACTCTATTAGAAGAAATTTTGGTGATAACTCAAGATGCCTCATGTGAATGGTACCATACAATATACAACTACTTGAAAGATGGTACCATTCTCGAGCCTACCACAATGAATACTCAAAAATGTTTACGTAAAATCATGGATAAATAGGTGATTCTTGCAAACACATTGTATAGAAGATCTTTTAATGTTCTCCTATAACAATGTCTTAAAGATTCTCAAATCCCTTTAGCACTCGAATAGGCTCATGTGGGTGCCTGTGGAGGTCATTTTGGAGGTCGCTCATTAGTGTAAAAAATTATTCGTATGGGTTATTATTAGAGACATATGGAGAAGGATTGCTTCACCTACGTTAAAAAATGTCACAAATGCTAATAACATAGTAGTTTGATCCACACTCCTATTGTTGAGCTTTGTGCCAATGTTCCCATTTTGTCATTTTTAGTATGGGGGTTGGATTTTATTGGAAAAATTTCACCACATTCTTCTACTGAACATATGTTTATCATAACTGTAACAAACTATTTCACAAAATGGGTGGAAGCTATTACCCTCCATTCTACAAATGCTAAAGCCACTTGTCATTTCATCCTAGACAACATAATGGCTTGCTTTGGGCTCCCTTCTGCAATCATTTTAGACAATGGAACTCCATTTAAGAATAACTAAGTTCAGGAATTTCTTGAAACATTCAACATTCAAGATCGCTTTTCTACACTGTATTATCTACAATCCAATGGAAAAGCTAAAAATACTAATAAGCTTCTCGAACAAATCCTTAAGAAATTGTCACCAAGCATCATAAAGATTGACATACTCAACTATCTTATGTGCTTTGGGCTTATAGAACTAATGTTTGATCATCCACAGGAAATACCCCTTATAACCTTGTTTATGGAACTAATGCAATTATGCCCTTGGAATTAGAAATTTCCACTTTGCGAATTTCTCTCCAAGATCTTATTGATGATGACACTTATAAAGATCAATGATTACATCAACTTGAGATGCTTGATGAACAACACATTAATTCTCTTGAACATCTCTAAGCTCACATCAAACAATTACAATGCAAACACAATATTCATGTCATCCATCAGTTGTTTTGCAAGGGGAAATTTTTTGCTATTGTGAATCAACGCAATGCTATTGCTGATAATGAAGAAAAAGATAAATTCAGCCCTAATTGGTTAGGACATTATATAGTTGATACCAGTTATGGGTTTGGTGCTTATGTCTTGATAGAACTTTATGTAACACCCCCTAAGGAACCTCTATTAATGTCATGCATTTGTGTCAGTATTATCTTTAGCCTCTTCAAATAGTATGATTTTTTTTATTATGGAACAAACAAGTTTTAAAGGGATCCTGAAACCCTTAAGAGTAAGATAGCAATAAATAGAACAATACAGGCCCAAACAAAAACAAAAAGGTACCCACTAAGAAAGAAATAGTGGAAATGAGGGCAACACAACAAAAAACCAACCAAAAACCACAAAACAACCAACCGCTAGGCTAGACTCTTGAGGATCTCCACCACCTCCTGCTCCAATATGTTCTTATTAAGTGCAAACTTCTTGATCTCCTAGATATTCACTAAAGACTGGTCTACCTTCCTTTTCAAATTTGCTTTGGTCCTGTTGCTTGGTGCCCACTATCCAGCTACCCTTCTTCTTTGTCCAAATTAAGAAACACAACAGTTTTAACATGATGAGAATTTTCTAGATTCTCCACCATGGTATTCATGGTCTTAGTAGTGGATTTTAAGATCTTGTGGCTCATAACCAACACTCTATGGAGAGATTTTTTGATGTTCCGCAGCTGCTCCTCCATTTCAGCCTTCTTGTCTCCATAGTGGCTTTTGAAATCCTGTAATTCATCAATAATTTTCTTGAGGAATTCAACCATATACTTGTTCTCATCCTCCATCCATAAACTAGTGGCCCTACCACTACCACTACCTCTATTTTTATTGTCATCATCTTTCTCCATTTTACTACGCATGGCCTTCTGTTTCAGCTTAATCTGCTTGATTTCAAAGAACACTCATCTAATCAATCTGAAAAAGTCCATAGACCTATTTTAGGCTATAACAAGAATATCAGTAGGAAATTCCCACTTCTCCTTGAAATAGTGGTCCTTTGCCTTGAGATCCATAGGAAATCAGGGCCTCTCTTCTTTGTTAGTAGCAGGGTAACTAGAGTACTCAGAAAATGAGTCCAACTGCAAGTCCTCTTAATTCTTATCATAGGAGGGGTCCTCTAAAACCTTTCTCTTACCCTTCTTCTGGGGAGAATCACTAGATTTCCCTTTCCCCTTCCCAAAAACCTTTTCCTTAGATGAAAGAGTCTGGTGTGGCAGAGCCAACATGGCTTTAAAATGATCATAAATAAGGACAAGCAATCCCTCACAAAGAATGGAATGCCTGGACGGGTTTTGTTTATGGCTTTTCAAATTGGTATTTAGAGAAGAAGCAAGGTAAAAAGGAAATGAAATCTTGACCTGATGCCTGTAGTGGTTAAGGAGGACAAAATGACACCCAAAGACTCTAGTGTAACGACCATCCAGAGTGACATACTCCATAAACACATTCAAGATCCTCCTCCAGTGCGAGACAATCCTGTTCAAATCATAATAACTTTTGGAAGTCTTTCAAAAATCCTCCCTCTCAGTGTCTGACTTAGGAAATTTTTTGATTGCCTCATCAAAAAGCTTCCTGTCCCTGTAGAGCTTGATACCCTCTATAGAGAGGCCCATAATCTCAACAACTAGCTATTCATTGATGACCACTTGTCTACCAAACAAGTTTATCTCATCATCCCTCCAATCTTTGGAAAAAACCCTAGTAACCTTCGGATCCCAGCCATGGAGTTTCTCAATGAAAACAGTAATGCCACCCTTTTCTAGCTTCTTCTAGAGCATCAAATTATTCCTTAACTATTCGCTACTCATCGAATCCACCCTGCAACTCTTGCCACCCATGTTGGTTATCTTGTAGGCAGGAACAAAAGACCCCAAAAGCTCAAAAAAGCCAATTCCTAAAATGCCCAGAAAGCATGCGAGACTGACATCCATCAAACACAAAATAAGATAATTACTCATCGACCAACTATGAGTAATAATTAACTTGCAATCCCAAGATTGCAAGGAAGGAAAATTAGTGATCATTTAGGGGAATGGGGAATTTCACCTTCCCATGAAAATGGTCATTCATAATTAGGGCCTTGACATTAGCCGCCAACTCATTATACCCTTGCCACCTCATCTTTTCCTGAGCTATAACACCCTTGTTGGAAAAAAACCCCACCATTGTATTTATTTCCTGAAAAGCATGTAAGTTATAACTTTTCTCAAAGTTATTAATAATTTCCTTAGAAATTTATATCCAATTATCTATAGAACATGAGGGTTTCTAAAGACCCTTTAAGCATTGTATTATATTGTTCAAATCCCCTTCAATCCACACATTTTTGAACTTCAATTGGCTAGCCAGCTTCAAGGTCTGAAACACTCCAATTGCTTTGACAACATGGTTGGTCTGGGTTCCTAATGGGATGGAAAAAACAACAATAAAGCAACCATTCTCATCCCTTATCACCCCTCCACTCTCGGTAGGCCCAGGATTTCCCTTGGCTGTGCCAACAAAATTGATTTTAACCCAACTAAGAGGAGGGAGACTCTAGAAGATACCATCTCTAGGCCCCCTAGTAACCTTGGATATATTTGACATGCCCACATTAATTTTCCAAGCTTCCACCATTCATATCTCATACTCTTGAAAGCTAACCTTACCTTTTCCTTTGTTCTTGTTATTGAGCAAAAGTTTTCAACCACAACTCTTATAATCTTACCATAGACCACTTCTTATGAAAGAGCCACATCCCTGAAGATTTTGTTGTTACTTTCTTTCCAAACACCCCTAGGCGAGGTGAGGAAAGATATAGTTCCATAGCAGATTCAAAACCTAATTTTTTGAGGGGGTCTTCCATTGATTATAAAAATCCAAGATAGTTCCAGGAAAAACCCAACTGAGATCCCGCATTTGCAAAATCTTGTACCAAATAGCATTAGTAAAAATAAAAAGGAGAAAAAGATGAGAGGAAGTCTCTAACTTAGCACAACACAAATAATACCTATTAGGAAAGGAGAATCCCCTCTTATGAAGATTATCATTAGTCAATAGTTTGTTTTGAAGTAGAATCCAAGCAAACATGTTAACTTTTAGAGTAAGGTTGTGCACCCACACCTTAGCCCAGATAGTGTAATGGAGGCAAGAGTAACAAGAGGCCAGTATAGAGGGGATAGAATGGATTCATGAGGGAGACAACTTCCATACCAAAGAATCCTCCCTACCCTGTGAACTAGGCCTGATCAAGTTAAGAAGGGCATGTAGAGGCAAGAGATCCAATCTAATTGTAGATATCTCAACCCACTAATTATTCCTCTAGTAATCCCCAACCAGGCAACCAAACCTAGATTTAAAGTCCTCCATATAATTCCCAAAGGTTGGGAGGTTACACAAACAATCATTACCAATGCACTTAAATTCGCAGAACCAAATTTTCTTGCCACCTCCTAGCTTCCAGCAAGCTTCTTTACTAGCAAGGTCCTTGGCCTTAATGGTGTTGTTCCATAGGGAAGAACCAATGGGGAGATTATGAGAATTTAGAAAATCATGAAAATAATCAGCCCCCAGCAAGTATTTGCTACGCCAAATAGTATTCCATTCATGACTATCTGCAAAAGTTCTCCAAACTTGCTTCATAAGAAGGCCTTTATTTGTTGGTGTAGGTTTTTTATTTTCCTTATGTTAGGGAATATTTATTTTTCCTACACACATTATTAAGCTTGCTTAGGTTATATTTTAATGGTTAGGAGGAGGACATCTGGCATAATCCTACAATCACATGTTTCATTCACACCCACCTTTGGGTAGTTAAATGTCACACCCTCTTTTGGACTTATTTGCCACCTCCCCATAACCATTTTCTATCTTTACTTGAGTTGGCCTAACTATGTATTTGGCATTTATCAAGTAGGTAAAACCTCCCACCTATTATGGGTAAAGGGAAGTTATTATTCCTCTTGGTTTTATATGCCTATATTTTTCTATATAAACAAGTCCTCACCTCTCCCTATGCTAATGAGAACACTAGCTCAAATTGTGAGTCTATTTCAGTGCTAGGGGAGTGTTGAGTTTTGTTCATCTTTGGGTTCTTGTCTTGCTTTCCTTTAGTCACTTTGATCATGGGTGGTTCACAACCAAATCTAATAGGGTATCAGAGTTGGTTGTGAGTTGTCGGTTAGCAAATATCTCAATTCATTCTTGAAAGAAAAGTATGCTCTTCCCTTGCATCTGATGATGACATGGAGAAGCATAAACACTTGGTAGAGATCTCAGTTTCTAGGGGGATTCTTTTCTATTGCATTTTGTTGCAGGTATTTAGGAGCTTCCTGGAGAGATTTTGAGCTCACCATTGAGTTCAAATCAGCTAGAAAACTCAAAATTGACTTTTATTTCGTCCAAATTGGACATCAGGTGTGAGATCTTTGAAGGAATGAAGTAGAGGTTTTTAGAGAGGTTCTTGAAGGTAGCTGATCTTTCAGAGTATTTTCAGCCCAAACAGACCTCACCATCGTGCTCAGAAGGCATCAAAACCTAAGGATCGACTGCCAATTTGTTGAATTTTGAGAAGTTGATTTTTGAGGCAATTTTTTTTTGCAAGGAAACCCATTGACCCGACCTGTAAAAAAATTAAATTTGAAAGTTGAAAATTAAATTTTTGCTGCATTCAAAAAAATTACTGTGGTTGCTGAAATATACAAATGGTTAAACCTTAAAACACACACATTAGCGTATTTAGTTTAAAACAAAGAAAAACCTCAACATCCATATGAAATAATACAACAATGCTTTGAAATGCAAACAAATGACAAAAGCAAGTTAAATAAGCATATGAAAAAATGAAGTAAATCATCTCATATTGGATTGGTGCTTCTATGGAAAGAAGCCCTTTCCCAACCTTTGCTTAAGCTTGATGAGGAAATTGATATGAATATGATATGAAGATGGTGTGGACAAAATCACTTCTCAAATGAAGAGACTGACCTTGCATGATGATTGTAGACGAAAATGCTAAGATTGTGGAGTTGTGGAGGATTTGTTAAAGGATTAAGCCTCTATTTGTAGATTCTCAAATGCTAAGAGTTCTTATGAGAGAGCAATGTGGGATCAAAAACAAGCCAATAAGATAGGGCCACTTGTCAACTTGCTATAGGATGAGGAATGTGCAAGATTTGGGAAATGTGCCCAAGAGGGGGAAATTTCAAATTTGAAATTGTGAGTAAATGCTAAGTTTGACTTGTGCAAGGGACATGTAAGAGACATGTAAGGTCTCATAAATACTTTGTTTGGTGTACATGTCCACTTGGTTTTGAATTCAAATTTGAGGGAAGATGCCATGTTGAGTGAAAATGTTGATTTAATAAATCAATAAATTGATTTATTTGTGCAAGTAGGAATATCTAGATGATGCAAGTGGTTAGGATTAGCATTTAATCATGGTTAGATTAGTTTAATGATGATTAAGATGATTTGACCAATTTGAGTTGATTTAGGGACTTAAATCAAATCAAAGGGAGATGAATGATGATTTGAGATTTAATTAAATAAATGATTGGTTTATTTAATCAAAGAGGGAATGATAGGCTTAAATTAAATAAAGTTAATTTATTCAATTTAAGTGAATGACCTTAGGAGATTGAAATTGATTTACCCTAATGAATGGACAAGTGTTAATTTGATTGAATACATAATGATAGTTTTGCGTGTCTACAATTACTATTTGA
The DNA here is from genome assembly GCA_007258455.2 of Sequoia sempervirens. Classification (NCBI taxonomy): domain Eukaryota; kingdom Viridiplantae; phylum Streptophyta; class Pinopsida; order Cupressales; family Cupressaceae; genus Sequoia; species Sequoia sempervirens. The sequence goes on along the minus strand of VDFB02035551.1, from coordinate 29,721 downwards.
AAAGAAATAAAATAATTCAAGTCTCTTTTTTTTGAAAAAATATTGAAAAGAAAAGACATAAATTAGAAAGTTTTTTTTTTTAAAAATTAAAAGTCAAATCAAGGGTACTCAAGGTACCTGTCAGCCTTGTACCAAAGGGGTACGTAGGTACCCTTGTGCAGCACACTAAACTTCACTCCATGCACCACTTGTACCTGCGTGGGGAATGGTGTGGCTCGCCTCCATTATAATTTTTTAATTGAAAATTTTATTATTTGAAATTTCAAAAAAATTAAATCTGCAAAATTCGTGCCCATTCCATACTTTGACCTCAGATTTCATGCCACTATTGTGCGTACATTCCTCAGTTTCTGTGCCACTGGCCTTTGTGCCCATGATTTGGCAGTTTTGCTAAGTTTAGTGGTTCTTTTGGAGGGTTTCCAAATTTAGCAGGGTTCTAAATTTAGCTGGAAGTTTTCCAGTTTTGGTGGCTTATCAAACTATTTGGAAGCTCTCTACATTTGGTAGGTTGCTAATTTTAGCAGCAACTCAGCTAAAATTAGTGGAGGTGGACTTTTACAAATTTTGGACCCCTCACCATTTGCATTTTCACTTTTGCACTTGAACTTTGGAGGGCTTGTTCTCGGTCATACGAAGGTGTTTTTCAGTGCAATTTTTTTTTATTTGGGGTAAAATTTTGTGCTTTTCATAGTGGTAAAATTATTTTTTTCCCAAGTAATCCCAATTTTCCATAAATTCAGTTTTTTCATCAGATTTGAAGGACAATCTTCATTTTTCAAACTTCAAATTGATGTAACTTTCACATATGACCTCAGATCGAGGTGATTATTTTTTTTGAATGTGAATATTTTTTTAAGAACTACACATTGGTGCTATTTTTGGGTTCTAATTCTGAGATTTGATTGTACTTTCAGTATTTGGGTCTATTTTAGAAATTTGTAAAACTCTGGAAAACAACTCCAGCATTGTAAACACACTGATTTATAAAGTGCCAAATTTCTTTTTTTTTTGGGGGGGGGATTCTTAATTGAGTGAACAAGGGGGGGTCTCTCTTTGTGTGTGTGTGTTTTTGATCTATTCACTCGTGCTTTTCTTTTCCTTCACACATGGATCATTCTAAGGCTCCTTTGCTAACACCTTATAATTATGCAACATGGCATCAACATGCATGGAATGCCTTAATGCAACTTGGGTATACTCCATATTTTGAAAACAAGGTAGTTGAACCTAAAGATGATAAGGAAAAGATAAAATGGATGCTTGAACATACAAAAGCTCTTGGATGCCTTCATAGTTTTATTTCCCTTGATCTTATGTTTCAGATTGAATCTTGTACAAATTCAAATGATTCTTGGGAAGAGTTAAAATCTTTGTATGGTACAACAGATGAAGTCAAAGGTTATCAGATTGATAATGAACTGATGATCCTTGATCCAAAGAATTTTGGAAACATCCAAGATTATATTACTAAGGTCAATGATCTGAGAGCACAATGTAAAGCTTGTGGTATTGATAAAAAAGAAATTCAGTTAATCTATAATACATTGAATAAACTTGGTCCTGAATTTGCAGCTTTTGTTTCTAGCTTTCATACTCATAGACTGACTATGGGATCTACATATAGTATGCCTTCATTTGCATCTTTTTATGAGATGTTAATGCATGAACAATAGAAGCTTCTTTCTATGGGTCTCATAAAGCCGTCACAAACTCAGGCCTTGTTGGCTAGTTAGGCTAAGGGACAGAAAGAGTCAGGACAATCTAACAAGAAACAAAAGAAATCTAAGAAAAATTAACACACAAATCAAGCACAACACAAATACTCTACAAGGGAGGACTCATCTAAGGAGAAATCTACTTGGTCATATTGCAAGAGGACTAGACATAAAGAAAATTTTTGTTATAAGAAGGATATTGATGAGCTGAAACATCTTATTAGAAAGAACAACATTGATCTACCTTCTAGAATGTCCAAGTCTGCTTCTTCTTCTTCACATTCCAAACAATCAGGATCTAGTAAGGATAAAGGTCATGCCAGACTTGCTTCAGAGTCTAAGAAAAATAAAGGTAAAGCTCTTTATCTTCTACAAGTCACGAATCAGGGAAATGGCTCCTAGATTCTGGAGCTTCTCATCATATGGCTTCTTCACAATCTATGTTCTCTTCTTTTGAGCCTTGTGTTATGCCACCTATTTTGATGGGAAACAACACTTAAATGAGTGTAATTGGGAAGGGTTCTATTGATATTGGGGATGGCACCTTCAATGATGTTTTGTGTGTACCTCACTTGAAAAATAATCTTCTTTCCATCTATCAGATCACTCATGGTGGAGTAGGGAAGACTATGGAATTCACACCTAATTCTATTATCATCAAAGACTTGGAGAGTAGAGAGATAATTGTTACTGGGATAGTTGATCATGAATCTTGGTTGTATATCTTTTCAGACTTTGCACTTGTTGATGGTTCTGATCCTTTGGCTATTGATCACACTCCTTGTGTGACATTTGATTTTGAGGAGAATTTTGGCTATTTGAATCTTGGTATTCTCACATCAGATCCAGTTATTAGGCCTTACATTCCTTCTCCTCTATCGATTGTTGCTTTTGAGGATAGTACTTGTGTTACATTCATGGCTACTTCTGATTCAGTGTAAAAAGATCAACATCGTCTTCCAGATATAGTTGCTTGGGATGACTACTTGACATACATTATAGGTTTGTTCATAGAGTCTCATATTTCAGACTTGGGAGACACTATTCATGACATTCATCTTCTCTTTGATGAAGTTGGTTCTTCTTCAGTTGTTATGGAAGAACCTTTGGATCCTCTTGTTCATTCTCCACATGATCATTCATCACAGTTTGATATGAGTGTGGATACTTCTGAGCAACATTTGGAGGAGGTATCTTTGTCTTCAAAGGAGGTAGTTGAGTCTTTGAATTTTGTTCTACACACATCTCTAGGTTTTAGATTGTCATCTTCATCAGTGTGGCCTAGAACACCTGATTTGGTGGTAGCAGCTTTCAACATCGACATGGAGACAGATGAGCAGTTTTTAGAGACTTCATACATTTTGAGCTTTCTTCCCTCATATTCATTTCAGGAATGGGAAGACATTCTTCATACACCTCTAGTTTTGTTTCTTCCTAACGGGAGGAACATTGTTCAATGATCGTGGACCATGTTCTACATTCACTTTTGATCTCCAACCATTGGAATAGTTGACTACTTTGGGGAAGGCTACATTGTCTTTCCTATCCTTTCTATTTTGGATGGGACTTCTTTCTTTCATGGGATTCTTCTTGTGCTGGGAAACATGTTTTCTTTTCTCTCTTTTGGGGAGGAGTTTTGTCCCACTGGGTTTTCTCCTTTACTCCATTTGTGAAAGTATTTTGTACATGGATACCTAATATGGCCTAGTAGTCGGGACCCATATTTGCATCTTTGTGTCTTCTCAGCCACGTAAGCTATGCTTAAAGGGGGGTGTTGGTGTAGGTTTTTTATTTTCCTTATATTAGGGAATATTTATTTTTCCTACACACATTATTAAGCTTGCTTAGGTTATATTTTAATGGTTAGGAGGAGGACATCTGGCATAATCCTACAATCACATGTGTCATTCACACCCACCTTTGGGTAGTTAAATGTCACACCCTCTTTTGGACTTATTTTCCCCCTCCCCATAACCATTTTCTATCTTTACTTGAGTTGGCATAGCTATGTATTTGGCATTTACCAAGTAGGTAAAACCTCCCACCTATTATGGGTAAAGGGGAGTTATTATTCCTCTTGGTTTTATATGCCTATATTTTTCTATATAAACAAGCCCTCACCTCTCCCTATGCTAATGAGAACACTAGCTCAAATTGTGAGTCTAGTTCAGTGCTAGGGGAGTGTTGAGTTTTTTTATCTTTGGGTTCTTGTATTGCTTTCCTTTAGTCACTTTGATCATGGGTGGTTTCACAACCAAATCTAACATTATTAAACACTCTTATGTTCCTCAAACCAAAACCCCAAAACTTCATAGGTCTACACACATTCTCCCAAGCAACCAATGTAATCCTCTTCTTCTCATCAACCCTCGACCAAATAATTTTTTTTTGCATCTTTTCAATGATCTCAACAAACTATCAGGGATCTTAAACAAACTAAGAGGATAAACAGGAAAGTTCTAAAGAGAAGCCTTAAGTAATATAACTTTACCAGCTGGACTAAAGAGAGCCCCTTTCAAGCCAGCCAACTTCCTATTAAACCTATCCACAAGAGAGATCCAAAAAGAATCCAGAGGTTTACACCCTAATGGAAGACCCAAGTAAGTAGAAGGAAGATAATTAATGCCACAACCTAAAATATTTGCAATCTTCCTCTGTCTATGCTCAACGGTATTGAAAAAATAGAGGGAACTTTTATCCCTATTAATTTTTTTCCTAGAACGTTCCTCATAATGTACAAGATAGCTCTTTATAGCTTTGGCTTCTCTAATAGTAGCACTTCCCATAAGCATCATGTCATCCAAAAACTACTGGTGCGAATAGGCTAGGTTTGTTGAAGAAGGTTTTAACCCTTTCAAACTGCTTTCCATCATTTTTTTATGGAAAATCCCTCCCAAAATTTCCACCATTAGGGTAAAGAGAATAGGACACATAGGATCTCCTTGTCTGACTCCTCTAAACACCTTAAAAAAAAGGGTGGGAGAGCCATTTATGATAACCAAGGTATTGGTGGTAGAAATCGATTCCCATATCATTTTTAAAAATATTTCAGAGAACCCAAAAGCTTTTAACACTTTAATCAAAAAATTCCAATCCATCCTATCATAGGCCTTAGCCATATCCAACTTGAGCAAAAAACCTTGTTTTTTTCAAAGCTTCAAGGGAGTGGCTATTCTCATGAACCATTATGATAGAATCCAAATTTCTTTTGCCTAAAACAAAACCACTCTATTAGGGAGAAATGAACAATGGAAGAACCCTAAGAAGCCTAGAGGTAAACACTTTAGAAATTATCTTATAGAAACAATTTCATAGGCTGATAGGGTAGAAAGAAACAAAAGTATCAACACTACGAAATTTAGGAATGAGAGCAATGAAAGTAGAATTAAGCTCTTTCAACAACTTCCTAGCTCCAAAAAAATCCTTAACAGTACTAGTCACATCATCAACAATGATTTCCCAGAAGAATTCTAAAAAGAACATGAGGAACCTATATAGGCTAGGGGCCTTATTCCCTTTGAAAGAAAAAACCACCTTCATAACCTCATCCTGTGAAGGGATAGCCATCAAGAGTCTATTTGATGCTCATTCAAAATATTAGTTATAGCCTCAATAAGAGTTTCTTGATTATTCACATCCAACTCCTCTCCACAAGAGACAAGGTTAGCAAAGAGTTGAATAGCCTCACTCCTGATCTCTTCCTCCTTCTCAATTTTAACCCCATCCTTCATAATGTAGGCTATGAAATTGGAGGCCCTATGTTTCATGGTGGTCAGATGGAAAAACTTGGTGTTCTTATCCCCAACAAAAAGCCAAATAGATCTAGACATCTATTTCTAGTAGTCCTCTTCTTTTGAGATAATATTATGGTATCTTAAAAGAATTTCATTTTCCTTAGGAAGGGAGTCTCCCACATAACCTTCTTTCTAGATACGGTCCTGGATGTCCCTTAAATCTTGCTGGATAGCAGACTTAGACTCAAAAATATCCCCAAAAACTTCCTTATTCCAAGTCCTGACCTCAGTTTTGACCTCACTAAGCTTCTTGGAAACTCTGAACATGGTAGTCCCATTGACATTTATATTCCACCATTCTTGAATGCAATTAAAGATATTAGGATGAGACAACCATATTTTCTTGAATCTAAAAGGATAATTTCTCTTACCTGACAATGATTCAACAACAAAACTTATAGGGAAATGGTCCAAGCCAATTCTGGAAAGAGCATCTAATGAGCATAAATAACCCTTCAACCAGTTATCCAAACTTAAGGCCCTGTCAAACCAGACTTGAATAAGATCGTTCCCAACCCTCCTATTAGACCAGGTGTAGGTAGCACCCTTGAGATCCACATAATGTAAGAATTGAGAATCAACAAATTCCATCAAATCCATCTTACTATCCAACTATATTTTAGATCCACCAAACTTTTCAGACTCCCACAAAGGCGTGTTAAAATCCCCCATGATAATCTAGTTCTCATGTGGAAAACATAATCTAAAAGACTCAAGTATTTTCCAAAATCTCCTTCTACCATAATTACTATTGTGTGCATAGATGTTAGACAAGATCTAGCTAAAGTCATCTCTAATATGCTTAAATCTAGTCACCACATGATTGGCATCTTCGAAAATCGGAGTACCTTGAATATGATGTTTGTTCCAAAAAGTCACTAAGCCCCTAGAGGCACCATTCGAGCTCCTACCCTACACACGACCATTCTTGAATATATTAATCTTCTCCACCTGATGTTTAGGCATTTTGGACTCCTAAATAATTAAAATATCAAGGTTATGGTCCCTAGAAAAATTGCACAAAAATTCCTATTTATGGGAACTGTTTAGTCCCCAAATATTCCATGACATGAACTTCATTTTTTTGATGGGGTTCTGCATAAATCTAGGATGGGTTTTTGAGTTCTATCTACTATGTTTTGAAAGAATTCATGTTCACTATGCCATTTAGTTGTTTTTTCTTCCTAAACCCCTCAGAAGTCCCACATCTACTTTTGATTTGTTACTTGTAGAAACCCCCACTATATTATTCCCCTTTTTGCTCTTCTTCTTCTCAAATTTAGTGTATAGGCTCTCTTCTTCAAGATCTAGATCCTTAGACCCATAAAATATTTCCCATCCATAATGTCATTTAATGTAGTAGCTCTATTTAGTAGAGAATGGCTAACATCATTCCCCCCTGGGAGATTTGAGAGAATTCCCAAATGTGGATTTCACAATCTCCAGAGAGCTTTAAGAGTGGGAAGTATTTTCCCTAGACTTCTTAGAATCCTCCATCCCTCTTGCCTTACTCTAATCAGAATGGGAATTTTCATCCAAACTATCAGTCATTAAATTTGGAACTACAATTAAACTCTCATTCTACTTAACAACACTCTCTCCTTCTAATTTTTCCTCCTCCTCTTGGGAATCCCTTGTTCTTAAGTCTACATCTACTCTGTTAGGGTCATTAACCTCTCTTTTAGACTTCACAAGATTATTAGTACCTTTGCATGGATCCTCAACTTTTCTATCTTCTAGACTTGGAATACACTCCCCACTTATTTTTTGGCCTTCCACAATGATGTATCCTCAATTCTCCTCCTCTTGGGGCTTCTCCACCATTTTTGCCTTCCACATCTTTGTGTCCTTATGCACCTCCTTCTCATTAGGTTTAGGTTTATTGTTCAGACATTTCTTCGCCTAGTGCCCAACTTTTTTACAAGAAAATCACACAAGAGGAAGAGACTCAAACTCAATAGGCTAAGTCCATTTTCCAAGTTTTGAGACCATTTCAATTCATGAGGGTAGATTTGAGGACTGGGTAATCCCCACAATTTTTTTGGAAAAAACCAGCCTCTTTCTAGATGAATTCATAGTTTTGATAGATAGAAGCTCCAAAAAGGAGCTAGCAATACCCATGAAGACATCCTCATTCCAAAACTCTAGTGGTAACCCAGGTAAATTCACCCAAACATACATTGGCTCAAAGGAAGCATCCGAGAAATCCATTTTTGGGGACCACTTCTTGATAGCCAGAGATGACTTGCCAATGACCCAAGGATCACTGCATAGAACTACCAGTTTATCCTCTTCAAAAGAGAAATAAAATGAGAAAAAACCTTTAGGTAGAGCCACAACCTCTACTTTCCCTTTGACACTCCATCTCTTCTTAACAAGATCCCTGACAACCTCAATATTTGGTTGTGGACCCATAAATCTACCAACCAATGATGATTCCATTAGGGAAACACTATGATCAATTACTTTGTTAGGGACAAGAATAGGGAACTTCCCACTTGTAGGGGACAAAATATTGCTTACCAGAGGAAAAATATACTTTCCAACCAGCTTGGTTCCAAATAGTTAAATCCACTTCTTCTTTGGATCCTACCATTAGTGATCCAATAAAATATTGTCCTCAGCCTAGTTTCTAAGGCACCCGGACCCACAAACCCTATCCTTCGAAGAAGAGTTAGGGGAAAACTTACCTTTGGATGCCACCTTTCCACCTAGATCCCTGCCTTTCTTTGGGCCCCAGTCCTTAGAAACTACTCCCTCCTATTTGTCATCTACATTCTCACCTTCCACTTCCCTAGAAGGGCCATCCCCTAGCCTAGATCCAGTATCCTTAGAACCAGACTTCCATTTCCACCCAAGAAATTCAAATCCTCTCTCCCGCTCACCCATTCTTGTTCCTAGAATAGTATGATTGTTAAAGTGATGTTGTTTCAGTGACTTTCACATTTCTTCGCTCTTGACAACTAATATTGTGTTTGTCTTGAACACTAAGGTAATTATTTAAGTACATTTTATAATTACTTTAGGTGTCATGCTACTCACCCTTGTGTTATGTTAAGTTAGATCCTTAAAGGTGTATTCAATTTAACATAACTTTTTAAATCACCACTGTTGTATCTATAGTAAAATTGAAATATGTTTTATATTAGATCACATCAATCCTGTTAAATTATGTAGACATTAATTAAATACTTTTACCATAATTCATTTAATTAATCACATTGAATTTAACATTCAAACACATTAAAGAAAATAATAACAATATCAAGTATGCATGTTTATATATATATCAAACTTTTATGCATCATATACATCATCACCAAGTTTTGTGAGAATTGGACCCCTTAGGCTCTAGCACTCGAGATCTGGTCCTTGGACATTTTGAGATGCTTGTGTGTGATCAATATCATGAATTTCTGAGTCTCAGTGCATAATCTAGACCTAATACTTGACCCACAACCACTAGATGCTCATCTACCATTTGATCCCTCTCTAATCATACATGTGCTAGCTCTGTATGCAGTCTCTCAACCTCTACTGAGGCCCATGATGATTGTGCTACACTCTCAGATTAAAAAAGTCATCTCCTCACACTCTTGTACACTGCCCATAGCCTCATGAAAGGTCTAAGTGACTCTGGCTCCTCCTCTATGATTGATGTGGGCATGTAGTTAGGATGTCCTCCTCATACATGGATGTAGGCACTATCTCTACGTTAGCCTGAAAATAGAAATATTGCTTGTCTCTTGTCTCTCCTACAAGTTAGACAAGGTACACAACCAGTAAACATCATCATGATATATACAAAATAGAAAACATAACTATACTCAAGTACATGTATAAAATCACAAATATCATTACCTATGTCTCTAGGTGCATGAGGAATGTCAGCTTCATCATCTCTGGTGGGCATGGAGGATGTGCTAGCCTCTCTTTGACTTTGGATGTTGATGTTTGATGTAGCTGCTACACGTGATTTGGTCTTGTAAGTATGTCGGGAATATCCATGCTCATAATGATCCCAATTCGCTACCTCATCACCCTCACTCAGGGGTGGCTCCTCCTTGTAATAATCATCCTCATCCTCCTCATCATCTTGGTCTTCATAATTAGGATCAACCTCTAACTCATACTAATCATCAATCACATCAATAAATATATCTAATGGATTGTGTTGTACATCCTATGGTGTATCCTCTAGTTCATCTCGCTCATCTGGTGTTGGTCCTACATCACCCATAGGGACATCCATGGGGAACACAAGAGTTGGTCATGTCACTGATCACCACTCCTCATGTTCATCTATGCTACCAACATCATCAGTGTTGAGGAATAGAGGCTGATTGCGATCTGAAGCATCGAGATCACTCTCATGAACATGATCTATGGTTAGCTAAATAGTATCACCTAGCCTTTGGGAACTCTGCACTAATCACCTAATTAAGGGGCATGCCCTTAGTGGTGTATGAACCTATCCAAACTATCACATGACACCCATAATAGAATGGTCATGCAACATAGTCATGCCTCCCAACTAGAAACCTGTCAAACAACATCCTCCTTAGTTGTCCTGTGGGACCATAGTAGAGTGAGTAGATAATGTCTCCATAGGATCTCATCCTCCTTTAGCCAGTCAAATCTCACTCTCCAAAAATGTAAATCTTTGTCTTGCCACAAGTGTCATAGAGGATAGTCGAATGCTCATGGATATCTTGCAACTATAGCACAAGGGTATCCGACAGGCCTGGTGCATGTGATATCCTTGAGCCACCATACCTACAAAAGCATGCAATGCACCATATTGTCGATATCTCAAAACACAAACCAACCAAGATCATAATATAAGTGTGATAGGATGTAGCAACCCCATGTATATACCGTCTTGTTCTCATACATCCCTCAAATCAAATGTACTAATCCTCCATCTAAGTGTGCCACTCATCCATCAAGATTGAGAACAAGAGCTACTTTATGCATCATAATTCATATAACAATCGAAGCCCACAAATATAGAAGCATAGGAAGCTTGATACATGCTCTAACTCACTCATCATGAATTCATCCACTAAGGCAACACCACATACCCACCTTTTTTTCATGGAATGATCGATCCCACAGAAATATACCTGCTCCCCTCGAATAGGAACTCAAAGAATATAGTGTAGATCCTCGAGTGTGATGGTCATCTCCATGGTAGGAAGTTGAAAGGTACAAGTATCAACATCCCAACACTTGCATAGGGCCATAAGCATGACATCATGGTATCTCATGGGTGCCATAAGATATTCCCAATAGATACCCATTGACTGTAAATGCTCTACCTCTATCGTTGATAGTGCTAGTGCATGATCTCTCTGAAATGTGAGCTATCTTTCCCTAGCTAATGTTGTGACTGGGTGGGGACCTATCCAAATCATCAAAAAAATCTCTAAAATCCATTTAATATTTTCAATTTTCACATATTTCAATATTAAAATGTGCTAAAGTCAATCTAGTGTGCTTTCCTAATGGCCCTAGAAACTTTAGAACCCTTTTAGATAATTTCACAAAGAAATAGGACACTTCGTGAAGAAATGGGACACTTCACAAAGAATTAGGACACTTTGTGAACAAAAGGGACACTTTGCAAACAAATGGGACACTTGGCGAAAAAAGGGGATGCTTTGTAATTTTTTTTTCCAAGACCCTAAATTAACATATACATGCATTAAAATAATTAAATTATTACAAAATCACAAAGTAATAGTTGCAGAATTGACTCACCTCATAATACAGATCGTCGCACACCACCTGCTCTAGAAGTGTATCTAGTCGTGATGACCTATAATCTCGTCTACTTGACATTTTCTACTGTCACTCATCACTATGTAGCTATAAGAAGGTAAAGTGAATAGTAAGTGCCAAATTTCTCATCTTTACCTCATTTCATCCCTTTTTACTCTTTTACCTTACAATAGAGTTCTTTTCTTTCACGAATTCATAAAGTAATCTTCTCTTCAAATCAACATAATGGGAGCTACAATAATTCATTTTCGATGCCATTTAGTGCATCAAAATCATCATTCCACACCTGAAATTATCATTTTTCTACCATTATGTGGCATGGTACTTGGAAATTCCCTAGGATGTCAATTTTTTATTCGATGCGGCTAGATTTCTACCTTGATTCTACCTACATAAAGCAAGCGGAATTAAGGGAGGGCATACATCTACCCTTGAATTGGATTCCTAGGAGTTAGATAAAAGGATTTATGGACAATTAATGAATGTGTTGTAGAATATCGTTCCTAATGTTGTGGTTGTGTAGTGGGGGTTTTTTTCTCCCATATTTTGAATGTGTATCTTTTAATGTAATAAAGTGCATCATTTACAGTCCTTTAGCTTACATATGCATATAGAATCATATGGGTGCTAAAGAGGGGGCTAAATGTGTCATAGAAAATTGGACCCTCTTGAGAAAAAAGACAATTTCAAGCATAATTTGACCAAATTTTTAGTTCCTTCACATCATTTACCCTTTAAAACAACATTTATAGGCCCTTAAGACCCATTATTTTTTATCAACAAGCCCGTTTACTTGAGAAATCACATAAAACCTGAAAAACAACATTTAATTATCTCATGCCCAGAAAATCCACCATAAAAAATTAGTAGTGGGACCCATTCGCCACCTTGGGAAAATTAATACCCTTTGGTGGGACCCATTCACCAAGGGTGGCAAATGAGTCCCCTTTAAGGGAAAATTCAATTTTGAGTGGGAATTTGATTAATTTAACTTGAATTTTTGGTGAATTTTGGTCTCTTAGGTCTAAATAATGGGAAAATTAGGTGTTTTTGCTTATAAATACTCATTTTCATTCATTTCTCACATCTTTTTGTCATTTTTCTAGAGAAAATTTTAGAGTCAAGTGTTCTAACACAATTTTTATGAGAAAAGTTGAAGTTTAGGCCAACAAACTAGGGTTTTCGTAGTTCTTGAAGCTCACTTCTTGTATCAAAGTTCAACATTGCAAAGGGTTATTGATGGATGCCTATGGTGAATCATAAAGAAATCTAGGGTGAAGAGGTGCAACTAGCCACCAAATCACACCTAAGGACTTGGTTTTATATTGATTCCATCTTCCATTGTCACTCTATCTTTAGATTAAGATTTTCATTTTGTTTCTTTGTAATTTTCATGCCATTTCATTACCATTATTCATGTGTTTCAAGGTTTCTAAGGTTTGAGATCTCGTATCACACAAATCATCTTTACACTTCTTATTCTAGAACAATAGAATAGGGTTTTTGTTATGATTAAGACTTTCCTAGTCTTTAACACACCTAAGGGTAGGGTTTTATGCAAAATTTTCTCCTTTCAAGGTTTGATTACCCAACTAGAGGTTTTACCAAGGAAAACCCCCTATTAGACAAATTATTTTCAGCTATTTTGTAGGAATTTTTTGAGATCCCGAGTCAGGGTTCCGTCAGATATTATTGTACAGGTGTTAAAGTGCAATTTTTTTTTTTGAAGTTACAAAAATTTGAAAGTGGACTAATTTTCCATGTATGGTTAATGAGGACCACCTATGATGTCATTTTGAGTCAGATGTAAATCCTTGTTCCCGATTGATAGAAAACAACTTCTGTGCAGAAAATCCCAAAACTAGGACTTATTCACCCAAGGTGGCAAATGAGTCCCAATTAGCTCAATATGAGATTCCATCAGATTTCCATATATTTTTTAGTCTTCTTCAGTTTCCCAAGTGAACTCATTCTGAAAAAAAACATTATGTTTGGTTTAATTTGCATTCTTGTTCTTTCTTTCAAGTTTCTTGCAAACAACATTGTGTTTTAAAAAATAGCATAAATATTAGTTTTGCATTCATTATCATTCATGTAAATCATTGAATTGCATTTATATTACTTTATTTAGCTTAGATAACATCACACAAACATAGTTTTAATGAAACCTTGAGCACTTTTGGCCCTACCTGGCTCCTTTTAGGTGAAAAACCCTAGAAGAGCAAGAGAAGTCCTAATGAGCCAAAAATATATGGTTCCCTTTCATCAAAAATTATGGTTAGGGTTAGTAATTTTATCACCCTCATTTAGTTATCTCTCTACATCTTTCTCATTATACCCATTAACATAGGACCAATTGCAGATTAACATATTTCAATGATTGCATATATATATATGCAGAGGGTTAGTATGAAAGTAGAAACATGTTGGAGATAAAATTAGTTTGGTGGTTGCTATGTGTTATTCTTTCTAATATCTATTTTATTTTTTTAATTAATTTATTTGAAGTTTTTGAAGGGATTTTCGATAGCCCAACCGTGAATAGGATTTGTTGTGTAATAACTCTTTTACAATTTCTATATTTTTCTATAATATTTAGTGCCAAAAAATGTAGCTTGAATTTTGGATTAAGTCTGTGGCGATATAGACATTTTGTATAGGTTATTTCTACTCATTTTATTTAGGAGTTCTATTTAATGTGGGTTTAGTGGAAAATAATTTAGCTTGAATTTTTAATTGACAATCCAACTCTTACATAGACTACTTGTCTTGTATGAATATGTTTAGTGTGTTTTTTTGGTAATATGTGATTTACCTATGTTTCTTAAGTGTTTTTGTAATAAATATTTTACAATTTCCTTATTTTTTCTATAATATTTAGTGGCAAATATTGTAGCTTGAATTTTGAATTGAGAAGCCAACTATTACATAGAATTTTTTGCTACACCTTGTCTAGATAGTGATAGAATTTTAGGTAAGGAGGAATATGCTGCAAAATCAAATCTATACATACATTTGACTTGAACTGGGTTCTTCACTTTTACTATTCTTTATAAGTTATTTCACATACATAGATGTCCATATCTAAACTTTTTTCATGATGAGAAATTGGAAAAGACCTATTAGAAAAACAATTAAGAATCAGAGAAAAATGATATATGTTGGAAAACCCACATTAAATAGAACTTTAAAATATGGAGAATAGAATAGGGAAACTAAAATAAGGAACAATTTGGTATGGGGTGTTGGTGATTTTTCTAGCAAAACTGAACAATCCTCTAAGAAGTAACCAACTCCCATGATGAAGAACTGTTAGGTTAGTAGCCAACACAATGAGCATATGATTTTAAAGTTTGCATTCCTTCACTTCAGGCTCTGTGAAACCTATGAGGGTAATCCTAATTGTGTTTTTGTGCAATATAATCAATGAATAACACATTTATACAAAGATTAATTCCTTTATGTGGTAAATGAAATCACTTTTATTGAAAATTTGGTAGATTTTCAAATTAAGGACTAGTTATCTGCTAGGAATTAAGACTAATTCCACTTCTAATTAGACCCTTGGAGAGATTTTCTATTTTTAGTATTTTTCTTCTCACAAATCTAGAGCCAAGAACACTATTTGTTCATCTTATGGAAGATTTTCTTATAGAATGACTAGTGTCTAATTAATTAGAGCAATAGATTCAAGTACACAAGAGGATCAGTAATTTACAAATTAATCTTTTAAGGGAGAAATGAACTATTTTCATATTGCTTTGAGTTAAGAAAACTTATTGTATAAGAAACATTCACTTATTAGTAATCCTAAGCCATTCCTTACAAAGTTTATAACCCTATTCAAGCATTTTAATTAATTCCTGGCATTTCTCATTCATAGCTCCATAATGAACATACATAGGAGAGTATAAATTTATTGACTGATATTTGTTTCGATATCAGTAATTTCTATAAAACTCATTTTAGATCATTACATACATGACTTCTTCTCCAATAAAAAATACTGGCCTACTTTAGACTTCTATTCTAAGTGCCCTTTTTTTAACTTATCTTTTACCTAGAACTCTTTTAAGACATCAAAATCTAGCCTCTGTAATAAGCCCTGAAATCCCTTTTATAGGATAAGGGAGCAACAAGCATCTAGCTTAATTACATTTACATTACATTTCATTTGCACTAGAATTTGAGATATTCTTAGTTTGTTACATGCAATCATTTGAGGAAAATGAAAGAGTAAAAGACCGCATTCCACATTCGTTGAATGAAGACACACCAGCTCCTTGAAAAGAAAAGTTTGTTATAACCATGCTGAATCCTCATCCTTGTTGACCAAAGAAGATTATCCAATAGTAGCTCCAACACAAACTTGTATATCATCTGTAAGCAACATACACACTACCAAGGTTAACTAGTCTGGCACTTCTACATACTAGCCCAAAAATTTTCCACCTTGGCACATGAAACAAGAAATCAAATGAGTTTTGAATAGGAAAATCCTAATAGAAAGGGAATGGTATCATCAAAAAAAAAGAAGGGTACAATCATCACTCTGAGTCATCGACCTCAAAGGATATTTGCCCACATTTTACTCATGGTGCAACTAGAGAAACTATCACTACCTCTTTATCATGATTCCTCGATAGTACCAAGGAGAGGGGATAATAATCACCCTCTGACTCAGTGTCACCCTCATTGTATAAAGAATTATTAAGAACCTCACATGGAGAATTGCATTCCTTTGGATTGGCCTTATAATACTCACTCTCCATCCATGCCCTCTTTTTATACTTCACCATCCTCTTCTCTCTGTTTTTGATTAATTCTTCTGAAACTATCTACTCTCTTGGATGGTAATTATCCTTGGTACTATACTCCTTGAATTTCCCTAATCCTAATCTTCTTTTTGGTGTACCAGGAGCTCCACGTATTCCACTTTTTTTTCTCAAGACCTCCCTTAGGATCAAACAAACTCAACCCCTCAGACTCTCGAATCATCATCACAGACCTACTTGCCTAGAATGTCTACACACTTCTTAGGAGAATTCAATTCCCACACACTTATTTAATATCCGTCGACCCTCTTTTATTGAAAAATGAATTATGACATTCAAAATCACTCAAGTAATCTGCATTAAATAAGAAATTTGAAGCATGCAAGATTAATGAGTCAAAATCTCCTTATGTGAGGAAGTTGATAACTTACAGCTCAAAATTGAATCTAAGCCATTGCTTTTAAAGAACTTCAAAATTCATTCATGGAAAACAACAATGCCAACTCAAGTGATTTGATCTATAAATCAAAATGTATCACCAACCTAATCCGTGCTTTCACTAATATCAATGAAGTGCATAAAAAAAGTTTTCTTAGAGGAAAACTTTCTTTATACATTTCATCACTTCATCGCTGATCCTAAATTTTGATGAAAGCATTTACTTAGTGATTCTCATTCCATTGGATTATCCTGCTTTAAAACCTTATCAATGGTCCCTCAACCTTCTCACTTCTTTCCTTTTTTCTTTATGTTAAACCTTTAGTATTTTCCACGTAGCTTGTTCCATGCAGTGACCATCACTTGTCGTTGATCTATTTTATCTTTTCCCCACTCTTATCTATGATGCAAAAATTCTACCAAGGATCTTTAGCCCTTGGTTCCATAGCCTGACTATTTGTGACACTTATCCTCTTATAGTGTATCACTAATTTAAACCTTGTACTAATGCTTCTATCTTTGACAGTAAATGTTGTGATGGCACCAACTTTGGACACATTTTACCTGCATAAACCAAACATCACAAAAGGCATCGCTCATAGGATCATATCATTTTAGCAAGAAAAATAATTTAGAGAAAATCCATCGCTTATCACCAATTTAGAACTCAAGTTTAAAAAAAAATTAGTGATGAGTGATGGAGTTATAACATAAGGTCTTTGTTCATCGCTAATTCTCCTCATATATTTTACAAGCAATTAGAAATGAGAAGATTTACAAATTTTGATGTGCATCTCATATCGCTGATGTGAGATTTTACATTCAAAATGTATCCATGATCAAGTGATCACATCGCTCATTTCCATTCTATGTTTATCTTTTTTATGACCATTAGCGATGAGAGGTGAGAACATAAAGAAAAAAGTATCACTCAACAATTTGCGAATCAATGAAAAATCAGCGATGAGCAATATAGCATTGAAGGCCATTGGGTCATAAGTGGGAATATTTTAATAACATGCTCATTAGTTTTTTCTTATGAAGGGGACTCCCTAGGACAATAATTAACTCAAAATCCTCTAAGTTATAAAATGAAAAGAATATAAGGGCTGAAAATTTCTTACCCAATTTTATAAAATAGAAAGGTCTGAACCTAGGCTAGAAAGGGTCAATTACTAGGTGACAATGAATGACTAAAGATACATTAAAGTAACTAGAAATGGGTAATAGGGAGTCAGTGGACCAATATAATATTATAAGCTTTTGTAGATAGCAACCATATATTGAAATGCAATAAGGGTTTTAACATGGAACAAGGAATTTTTTTTTTAGGGTTCCATTAGTGGCTCTGAATGAGGACACATGCATTTTGCAAGCATGGTGAGATCTCAAAATTTTAAGTGAAGTAGAATAGGCAAAAAAAACAAAACAAAAGAAACAACATATGTACAAAACTCACACAAGCAAAGAAGACCTGAAAAGTGAGATCCAATCGCCACCCAACCAACATGAAAATTTCAAAGATGCAAATTGTGTTATGCATATTTCAATTCAGCCAGGTTTTACTCTCCTGATTGGTGGCACTAAGCCACAAAAATGTTGAATAAATTCTGCCTCCGTAAAAAACCAGCCTTCTAAAAGAACTAATGTATTTCCATTCATATTTTTCCTTATTGTACCACTGAAGTAAGAGAAATTTCAATCCTACTAGAATAAATGTTAGGCCTCTTTTTAACAAGTGAGAGTTTGTTTGATTATAATCTTTGTTATCACTATTTCTCACAACCTTTCTGAGTATAAAACTACAAGTGTAACTTTCATTATCTTGTAGTGTAGAGTTAGGCATAAAATGAAAATTTTCATCATCACATAATACATATATGTTATGTTCATATTGAAAATAACATTTCTCGTTATTCATCCCATTATCATGCGCTTCATCAAAACACCTTTTCACTGAACTAGAAACTAAAAAAAATCATACTCCTCCAAGTAACTAGCACCTTGATACTCAAATTTATCTTCAACACCTGCATCAGAGGTAGTATGTTCATAAACGATGCCCTCATGGAGCACATCAATGTGTTGCTTTGTATGCTCAAGATCACATTATCACCTTGTATTAGATATATCATCAGAATCCTCAACAAGGAGTGGATTATGTTTGCACCAATAAGGATCATTATTTCTTATCTCTGGTGAAGATGGAGGCTCATCATACAATGGATTTTCCATTATAGTTATTCCTAACATAAGGGCCTCAATTTTCTCAACATGGATGTCTAATTTCCCCAAGTCATTACAACATCAAAAATCATTGTAATCATTAGAAGAGTAGACAAACACATTTTCTAGTGCACTTACAACATTATCAACACATTTCTCATATGCAACAAATGACTCTATCTCTTCTTCATTAGGATAATAACAATCAATAGAAAATATATCATACTTAATGCCATCATCATTACTACAACAAGAGGGCTTATCAATATTGCAACTATGTTCAAAAATTTTAGACTGAATGCTCAGTCTTATGTCATCCATAGGAGTATCGGTAGTGGACTCTTCAATAGAACTGGAATCATGCCCTTCATTTTCTTCATTGAGGTATACATTTTCAACCTTTTCTCTTCTGTCTTCCTCTTTATTTGATATCTCATTACTCAATTCATACAAAGCAAGCAAATTATTATCATTGTAATTTGAAGACATGATGGTTTCTTGATGATGTGTTTGGGAATTTATGTTATCAGTATCATAGAATCTTGTGCAAGCTAAAACACTAGGGGTGTAAATGTTCTTACATTCATTTTTGACATTTGGTTTACACCATTCATAAATATTAGGCATTCTATGATAGTAAACATGTGTATCCAAGTGATTCCTTTAAATCCCATATTTCAAGTTGTTTTCAATATTCATGGTTGTCCCATAGGCCTGATGTAAGGTTTTGGGATCTTTATCTCTTAGTAGATAGCTCATTTTTTTATCAAAATCCCCTAAATAAACAGCCAAACATACTACATCACTTAGATCCAAAATATCAGGAATGTCCCTTAATGTTTTAGAAAATCTTTGATTAAATGTTGGAACTAGCTCATCATCTTCTTTCTCAATATTCATAAATTTATTGGGAAAATATCTAGCACTAATTCTTTCATTGAATTGCTCCATGAACACTTCTATGAATTCCTCCCAAGAATAGACAGAGAATATCGATAAATTAGAGAACCAATATCTTGAATCTCCCTTTAGGGATTGAACAAATAACCTTATGATCATGTCCTCATGATCTATCTCATAGTCATCCATTAAATTACCGAATTCTTGTAAATTCTTACTTGTTGACTCACTCTTTGTACCACTAAAATTTGGTAGCTCATTTTTTATTTTAAATCGATTAATATTTGGGTTACCAAAAATGCCATCAAAATTTATGGCCATATACCTTTTGATGCTGAAACTTCTTTTATTACATGACAAGTCCTGAGCACTATGCATTGTTACATTTGGGTCCACCCAGGGATGCATAAATTGATTATACATTTTACTTATAGCTCTATAAGCCTTCTTATATTATGCAATTACACCAGGAAACTCATACCCCTTTTTTTTTACAACCAAATCTCAAGCTTTTAGAAATGAAAA
The DNA here is from genome assembly GCA_007258455.2 of Sequoia sempervirens. Lineage (NCBI taxonomy): Eukaryota > Viridiplantae > Streptophyta > Pinopsida > Cupressales > Cupressaceae > Sequoia > Sequoia sempervirens. The sequence continues at coordinate 9,564 of VDFB02035551.1, read as the reverse complement.
TTATATCTCTACTCGCTTAAGATCTCCTAAATGAATTCATTGCATAAATAAATTTATAAAGAAATATGTCATTTAGTAATGCAGAAGTATGCAAGCCTACTACTATTTCCCCTCCTTAGTGCTTAATCACTCCATAGGGAATCAAATTTATACAAGACTTATAACTATGGTTTTCATACACAGATTTGTGTTTCTTGAAAACCAAAAACTAAAGAATACTTGGATTTGTTATAGCAAAGGGTTCTCCTTCTTGACTAGAAATACATGCAACTATGAAATGTTCTTCACATCTTCATAGGTTCTTTAATAAAGTTGCTTCCTCTTTTCACAGAGGATTGAACTTCAAGCAATTTGAAGCTCCTTCAAAGATGAATGTCCTTTTGGGTTTTCTCCCACAGTAGAGTCACACATATATCTTTCAAAACTTTCTCAATAGGAAAATTTCTAGGTTTAATAATTCCTCAGTATCTAAACTAGATGTTCAAATTCACTAATTTCCTGACTCTAATAGTCTACAACTGGAGATTCATAGTATGTCCCTAGCAGATTCACCATTTCTATTTATGATTTTTTCAACAGAACCGAACAATCCTCTAAGAAGTAGCCAACTTCCATGATGAAGAACTATTAGGTTTGTGGCCAACACAATGAGTATAGGATTTTAAAGTCCATACTCCTTCACTTCAGGCTTTGTGAAACCTAGGAGGTCAATCCTAACTACATTTTCCTACAATATAATTAGTTAGAAACACATTTATACATGGATTAACTCCTTTTTGTGGAAGATGAAATCACTTTTATTGAAAATTTGGAAAATTTTCAAATTAAGGACTAGCTATCTACTATGAATTAAGATTAATTCCACTTCTACTACCCTTGGAGAGATTTTATATTTCAAGTGTTTTTCTTCTCATAAGTCTAGAGCCAAGAAAACTATTTGTTCATCTTATGCAAGATTTTCTTATAGAATGAACAATGTCTAATCAATTGGAGCAATAGAATAAAGTACACAAGAGGATCAGTAATTTACAACTTACTCTTTTAAGGGAGAAATGAACTATTTTCATATTGCTTGGAATTATGAAAACTTATTGTGCAAGAAACATTCACTTCTTAGTAATCCTAAGCCATTTCTTACAAAGTTTATAACCATATTCAACCATATTGAATAATTCCTTGAGTTAAAGCTAAAAATAGAGTAATACATTCAAATGAAATATTTGAAAATAAATGATAACACCATTGGTATTTCTTATTCATAACTCCATAATGAACATATATAGGAGAGTATAAATTTCTTGATTGATATTTATTTTGATATCACTAATTTCTATAAAACTTATTTAAGATTATTACATACATGAATTATTCTCCAAGACAAAATACTAGTCAACTTCAGAATTCTATTCTAAGCTCCCTTTTTTGAACTTAGCTTTTACCTAGAGCTCTTTTAAGACTTCAAAATATGACCCCTGAAATAAGCCCTAAAATCACTTTCATAAGATAAGGGAGCAATAAGAATCAAGCTTAATTACATTTGAATTTCATTTCATTTTCACTAGAATTTGAGATATTCCTAGTTTGTTACCTGCAATCATTTGAGGAAAATGAAAGAGTAAAAAACAACATTCCATATTCCTTGAATGAAGACATGCCAACTCCTTGAAAAATAGAGTTTGTTGTAACTTTGTTGAATCCTCATCCTTGTTAACCGAAGAAGATTATTCAATAGAAGCTCTAGCAAAACTTTTATATCATCTATAAACAACATACACACCTCCAAGATTATCTAGTCTATAACTCCTCCTACATACCAATCTGAAAATTTTCCACCTCAACACATGAAGCAAGAAATAACATGAGTCCTGAATAGGACAATCCTAACCAAAAGGGAATGGTATCATCAAAACAAAAAAGGGTCACAATCATCACTCTGAGTCATCAACCTCAAAGGATATTATCCCACATTTTACTTGTGGTGGGACTGGAGAAACTATCATCACCTCTTTATCAGGATTCCTTGATAGTACCAAGGATAGGGAATAATAATCACCCTCTGATTTAGTGTTACCCTCATTGTCTAAATGGTTATTAAGAACCTCACATGGAAAATTGCATTCATTTATATAGGCCTCATAATTCTCACACTCCATCCATGTATTCCACTTTTATTCTCAAGACCTACCTTAGGCTCAGATAAACTCAGCCCCTTAGACTCTCAAATCATCATGACAAACCTACTTGCCTAGAATGTCTATACACTTCTCAAGAGCATTCAATTCCCACACACTTCTTTATCATCCTTCAACCCTCATTCATTGAAAAATGAATTGTGACATGGGAAATCACTCAAGTAATCTACATTAAATAGGAAATTTGAAGCATGTAAGATTAATGACTCGAAATATCCTTATGCGAGAAAGTTGATAACTTACAGCTCAGGATTGAATCTAAGTCGTTGCTTTTAAAGCACTTAAAACTTCATCCATGGAAAAAAAAAATGCCAACTCAAGTGTTGTGATCTATCAATCAACATGTATCACCAACCTAATCCATGTTTTCATTAATATTGGCAAAGTACACAAGACAAGTTTCCTTAGAGGGAAACTTTCTTTATACACTTCATCACTTCATCGCTAATCCTAAATTTTGATGAAAGCATTTACGTAGTGATTCTTAGTACATTGGATTATCCTTCTTTAAATCCTTTTTAGTGGTTCCTTAATCTTGTCACAGCTTTCCTTTTTGCTTTATGTTAAACCTTTAGGATTTTTCCACGTAGCTAGTTCCATGTAGTGACCATTGCTCGCCACTGATCTATTTTGTTTTTTCCCCACTCTTATTAGTGATACAAACATTCTATTAATGATCTTTAGCCCTTGGTTCCATATCCAAATTGTTTGTCACATTTGTCCTCCTATCATGTATTGCTAATTCAAACCTTGTATTGATGCTTCTATTTGTGACAGTAAAAGTTGTGATGGAACTAGCTTTGGACACATACAACCTACATAAACCAAACATCACAAAATACATCGCTCATAGGATCATATCATTTTAGCAAGAAAAATCCTTTAGAGAACATCCATCACTTATTGCCAATTTAGAACTCAAGTTTTAAAAGAAATCAGTGATGAGCGATGAAGTTATAACATAAGGTCTTTGTTCATCTCTAATTCTCCCCATATAGTTTGTAAGAAATTAGAGATGACAAGATTTAAAATTTTTGATGTCCATCACATATCATTGATATGAGATTTTACATTCAAAATGTATCCACTATCAAGTGATCACATCGTTCATTTCCAATCCAAGTTTATCTTTTTTATGACCATTAGTGATGAGTAATAAGAACATAAAGACAAGAGTATCACTCATCGCTATTACAATGTGTGAATGAATGAAAAATTAGTGATGAGCGATCTAGCATTGAAGGCCATGAGGTCATAAGTGGGAATATTTGAAGCATGTGCTCATTAGTTTGTTCTTATGAAGGGGACCCCTTAGGACAATAATTAATTTGAAAACCTCCAAGTTATAAAATGTGAAGAGTGTAAGGACTCAAAAATTCTTACCCAATTATATAAAATAGAAAGGTACAAACCTAGGCTAGAAAGGACCAATTACCAGGTGACAATGAATGACTAAAGATACATTAAAGTAACTAGCAATGGGTAATAGGGAGTTAATGGCCGAATAAAATATTATAAGATTTTGCAGATAGCAACCCTATATCCAAATGCAATAAGGGTTTTAACATGGAACAAGGAATTTTTTTTTGAGGGTTACATCATGGGGAACTGGAGAAAAGAATATCATGAAGCATATTGATACAAGAAAAAAGAGAAGTTGTATAAGAGATATTAGGAAAATACTTAAGAATCACAGGTAAATGATAGATGTTCTAAAACCCACATTAAATAGAACTTTAACATATGGAGAATAGAAGAGGGAAACTATGATAATGAACATTTTCTTATGGAGAAATGAAAAAAAGAATATCGTTAAGAACAATTTGTTGTGGGGAAGTTGAAAAATATGTGGAAGAAAGAATATAATGAAACATATTGATATAAGACACTGCTATCCCACATAATTAGCAAGCTCCACCCCTTACATAAGCAAACCTAGGCAGTTTGTTCCAGGGAGCTTCAAGTAGACTAGGAAAAAAAAATATCATGAAACATATTGATAGAAGATTCAAGCTATGTTCTTTGTTTAAATAAATATTGAAGACAAATAGAGAAATTGTATAAGAGGTGTTAGAATAAAAATGATCTTCTACAACATTTTTTTCATGCATATTTTGCATAAATGATTTGTCTATAATATTTAATGCCAAGCAATGTAGCTCAAATTTACAACTAAGCCTATGGCATTATATGAATTTTGTAGAGATTGTTGCATCATATAATTATTGTCATTTCCTAAAGAGGATAGGTATCATCATAAAAAATTGGGTTTCAATAATTGATTTGGAAAGTTGAAAAGATATCCATATAAGCATGGAGAATAAAATAGTTGGGTGGCTTTTAAGTGTTCTTATAATAAATCTTTTATCTGTTCAACTTTATATTTTTAATTTGAGAAAAAAAGAATATCATGAAACATATTGGTACAAGATAAAATGAAAAAATGGAAGACCTATTAGGAAAACACTTAAGAATGATAGGAAAATGAAAAATGTTCTAAAACCCACATTAAATAGAACTTTAAAATATGGAGAATAGAAGAGGAAAACTACGATAATGAATAGTTTTTAATGAGGAACGCAAGAAAAGAATATCATGAAGAACAATTTGTTGTGGGGAAGTTGAAATAGATGAGGAAGAAAGAATATAATGAAACATATTGATGTAAGACATTGCCATCCCATGCAATTGGCAAGCTCCACCCTTTACATAAATATACCTGAGCAGTTTGTTCTAGGGAGCTTTCAGAAAATTAGGAAAAAAATAATATCATGAAACATATTGATACATGATTTGAGCTATGTTCTTTGTTAATAAATATTGAAGAAAAATAGAGAAATTATATAAGAGGTGTAACGAGAATCAAAATTATTTGCTCCAAGTCATTTTATATGGGTATTTTTCATAAATGATTTGTCTATAATATTTAATTCCAAGCCTATGGTGTTATACAAATTTTGTAAAGATTGTTGCATCATATAATTGTTTTCAAAGCCTAAAGAAAATAGGTATCATCATAAAGAAATGGGTTTAAATAATTGATTTGGCAAGTTGAAAAGATATCTATATAAGCATGGAGAAAAAAATAGTTTGGTGGCTTTTAAGTGTTATTTCAATAGCTCTTTAATTTGTTCAGCTTTATATTTTTAGCTAATAAGCTATTTGTTTGAAGTTTCCATTGGTCTATATATATCTATATATATAGACCAAGGCCATTGTGGCTCATTTGAGAATGAAACTATAATTTATATATGCACATGTACATCTAAACAACCATGTATGCTATCTTTGTTTCTATTTAGGTATACTTTGATTTAAAAGGAGTTAAAAATAACATATGTAAGTATTATTTAGCTTTTGAGAAAATTTCTACAATACAACCATAACATTAAATGATATACCATTGAGATGTTGTTAATAACAAAGAATTTAATGGTGTTGTATGTGTAAAATGTTCATAAGAAATATTTAATATTGATTGTGCCTTGGCAGTGAATGAGCCTATTAAAACTGAATACAGTGGAAAACATCAAAAATAATGTACATTGCATTTTATTGGTCCCACCATCTTGATTTCCATTGTCCAACACTGCGAGCAACCATTTCCCATTCCTCTTTTGTGTTTGAAAGTGGCTAGGAGTTCCCCTGTGGCATATATATTTTAATAATCTCTGAAGTTAAAAACATGTTGCTAGTTTGCACAACTTTTTCCCTTTGCTTATTTTTCACTCTTCCTGTTCTACAACTTTAACATAATTTCAATTTTGTGTATCTTTGGCATTATACCCATTATCATAGGCGCCATTGCAAATTAATAACTCCTCCCCTTGAAATTTATGAAGAGAGAAAACATCTATACCATATTTTCCCTCAATTCACTGGTTGAGAAGGCTATGAATTCAAACCTTTTGTTCCCTATAATAATGTCTTGCTTTAGAGTAGACAATATACAATAGGAAACAAAAGGTTTGAATTCATAACCTTCTTAGCCAATCAATTGAGGGAAATTTTAGTCTAGAAATTTTCTCTATTCATAAATTTCAAGGGGAGGAGTTACATAGTGAGGAAAAAGTATGGTATACACACATATTTAGATATAACAGTGTGCATATAAATAGATATATACATGTGTACACATGGATATATATGTGTGTGTGTGTGTGTGTGTATTTTTAAATGTGGAAAAAAGGGGAAATTCAATGCATATATGTAGTTAATTATATCTATTCTTATTGTTGTATAGCCTATTGTTTTGATAAGAAAGGGTGTAAGGACCAACTAGCAACATATACAAATATCTACATATAGTTATATGTAAAAATATAGTAATATAATAAAAAATGTCATTGGTACATATATAAGAAACCTCAAAGGTAAATAGATACATATAAGGGTTGTACATATGCATTTATCATTTTTATTCTTTTTGATGTATCCCCTAGTGTTTGGAAAGTATTAAAAGCGCATTTCTATTCTTGTTCTTGTATCCCTTATTGTTTGGACAGTATTAGAAGTGGAATGGTTATAGATCAATGTTTCTAAGTTATCTACCAATTTCCATTGGGATATTGCAATACATTAATCTTTTATTTTTATTGTGAAATAGAGTTGTCAATTAGTCAACTCAAATTGTAACATTTTGTCCCTGGGTATGTGTAGGATCATCATGGTAAAAACAAGCCCTTAAGTGGAAAAAAATTTAGAAAAATCATAGGCAACTTTAAATAAAAATTTGAATAAGTTATCCATATTATTTCAAAAATATGTAAGAATAGAATCTATAGAAAATTGAATGTAGTTTCTAAACTACCAGGTTTATTTAAAAAAAAAAATCTATTTGGTGAAAATTTGAAATTTCAATGTAGTAGTACTTAAATTTCAAGGAAAAATAAGTAGGTGTCTATCACCACCCTAACCAGAATGAAATGATAATTATTTTTTATAAAATTTTAGATATAAGTAGAGGACTCATGTCCAGATGTGATGCATTTTTTTTGTAATTTTTTTCCTAGTAAATAATTAATTATGATTTATTTATTACAACTTTTAAAAATAAAACTCTTATGTCGACCACAACTTGGTCAAAACTTCATGAAATTCAATTCTTTTTTTTTAATCCTATAGTATACAAAGCATAGAATTTGATGCATATTTTGCATTCAAAAATATTATACCATTTGGAAGCTATAGATGTCTTCTAATTATCCTATCAATTAGTACTTTTGTCATAATTCAAATAGAAAATCAATAATAATTATTTATTAAATTCAAAGTAAAGAATAATTTATATTGGTGGAAAGCTCATAATCTCCTTTAAAAACCCTTTTTCATTTCATCAATTTTGGGTAAAAAAAATTTGTCAGCCACATGGCCCATCATATCACTTACATATTCCCACCTTTTGGCCATCATGATCCTGCACATACCCCCTACAAAAAGTTCCCAGAACTATGTCTACGGAATCAGGCTTTGTGGATGGGTCTCTAGAGCCATCCAATATTGACTTGTTCACATCTCCCACTAGTTCTGCTACAGAGTCTAACTTTGAGGGTGTGAATCACCAACCTTCAGATCCTGATTCCGTAAGTATAAATTTCCTTTTTATTATACCTGTTGTAAATTTGGTGTTATTGTAGACATGCAAAATTAGCATCATGTATTTAACTAATTCATATTCATCCATTCATCAAATAAATCTAGCTCATTAAATTCAATCTCTAAAGTCCCACATTTAAATTAAATAAATTCATCTTCAATCATTCCCTTTAGCTAAAAAAATCAAATATTTAATGAACAAAATCTTTATCATTTTCCATGTCCTTCTTGATTTAGTTTAATCCATAAATCTAAAGCAAAAAGGTAAAATCACCTATTCTTCACTTAATTTAACTAAATCAAGATTAAATTTAATCTTAATGCAAGTCCCATCCTCTAGCTTTTCCCACTTGCACAAATAAATGATTTTAATTAATTTATTAAATCTTCATTTTCCATCAACATGGAATAATAGAGAATATTCTCTCAAATTTGAATTCAAATCAAGTTGACTTGTCCCTTCCAACATAGCATTAATTCTCCCCTTACATGTCCCCCACTAGGCATTTAAGACCTCTTCTCCCTCCAACAAGCCAAATTTGAAATTTGAAAAGGCCACCTAAGGTCATTTATTGGCACATTCACCAAAACTTAAACACCCTTGGCCTATTCACATAGTGACAAGTGGCTCCTTCCCCTATTGGTTGAATCTTTGTCCCACTGGTTACCCCTCGTTTATGCTTATGTTTTCTGATGATACTTTTTCATACTGTTAGACTTTTTGTTGTTTTGTTGGATACTTGGATCGCTGATTTTGAGCGATGATGGATTATTGTGTGACATGATGATACTATGTGTGATGTTTATTGCTTTTCAGACTTGATTTGATTTAGTGTAGATGTTTACTTTCAGTTGTTTATGGATATGCACATGCTTATGATGGACTAACAATATTTATTGAGTCAGTTTTCTGTGAGTGTATTGGTGTGGAGAACAGAATCGCATCACTCGCTTGCGAGTGCCCTGCGATATCTGTAATTTTCTCCGCACAGTGTGCCTATTTTATGCTTTATATATATATACATGCATGTACATTGTTTGCTCGGTTGCAGGATTTGCAGGTACATGACACCGACTCCACCTATGTAATCAGGTCTGAGCGTGTCAAGACTCAACGGAAAATGTTGAATGGGAGATAGTAGTTAGGTTTATCCTAGTCCGGTCTATAACCTTAGTATTAGTACGTTGTCAGTTTTAGTTTGGGTCATAGGTTGTTTTGTAATGTGTTTCTGTTGGTTAAATAGTTTTGAAAAGGTAAATGTTGGTTATTTTTAATGTTAATTATTGTGTTTTATTTATTTTGTTATTTAAATTAATATTTAAATATGATTGAAATTTATTTATTTAATAATTTAATACATTAGTTAGTTTAATTAGTTAAATAGTTGATCTTTAAAAGGATTTAACTATTTAATTAAATAAATTAATTAATTAGATTAAATTATCAAGTGCATAAATTATATTGTGTTTTAAATAAATTAGAAATAAATTAAAATAGAAAAGGCATGTAAAATAAAATTGTGATTGTAAATTAATTGTTAGTATTTAAATAAAATGCATGTAAATTAATTTGTAAAAGTTTAAATTAAATAAATTAATAAATTGCATGCAAAATTTAATTGGAAAAAACTTGCCGAGAAAGGAAAGATATTTTGATAACCTCTTCTCGACAAGTGTGTCAGTGCTTTTATGAGGTTGTTGGAATTTGGTTACGGGAGAGGTTATTGTGGATCTCGGGAAAATTTGACGGGGGTTATTCAATTTCCTCACGGGGAAA